>JASDQU010102136.1:272477-296570 GCA_032191745.1 Picea mariana
GCAGGGTATCTAGCCCGAAATCAACTCAAAAGGCTTCCACTCATCATTGTGGGTATACCTCCGAGTGATCCCCGTAATACGTGCAATCTCTACACTGATGTCAACAAAGCAGGGTGAGTAACTCTGCCAACATCAATGCGACCTAGTGCTTGACCCTTGTGTGAGAAGGGCTTCCTAGAACAAAATGTAGTAAGTGGATTTAACTCTCCCTATCACAAGATACTATGTTTGTTTGCAGCTTTGGAAAGTTATCTTTCACACCTATTCCAAAGCCCTACCACTAATCTAATGTAGGTTTGCTACCAGAAAAGATAAAAATGTCTAATCAATTTTTATAAGCGCTTTATTTTATGGCTGTTGTTACTCAAAAGGAAGATGGCATGGACAATATGGTGTTTTTACCGACTCGAAAATTATGTGAAGATATGAAGATGCAATCGTTTCATTTCGATGAAAGCTATGCTACAAGAAGGAGAAAACATTTATCATTCCCATATGCACATGTCCCAAAGTCTATTAAACTCATCAATATCAATCATGCAATTTCGCTACTTCAAATGCAAGGATGCCCCCAATCTAATATAAAGCAAGAAATTAAATCTTTTAGTTTCAAAAATTTCACTAAAATCAATAATGAACTTTCTTAAAACAAAGAAACCCAAACTAAAAGTTCTCTTTTAAAGCGAACTATTCAGAAGAAATCTGATCTTTACCTAAACAATTCTAAAGAAAACGCATGCTTTGTAATTGAAAGACACTCAAAGCAAGAGACTAATCATTCAAAACCAAACAAAGCAAAGATGGCTAAAAGCAACTCAAATAATGTCAAGAAGACTGTAAGCAGATCAATATAGGCTCCAAAAGCTCAATCCAGTTGATCAAAGTAAAACTAGATCATCAAAAAATAGGACATCCTAGTTCCAAACACAAATTTCAAATGGGTTCGCAACCTAGCTATAGGGTGCAGTGCGAACTTTAGTGGAGTTCGCAGGCTAGACACATGTAGGGTGCGAACATCTCACACTGGATTACACAGTAGGGTGCAAACTCAGATAATTCTCGCAGGCCACTAAAGGGTACAGTGCGAGAATGTCTGTAAACATAAAATTTGGAAAAAAGGACAAAACATTTGAGTGAACTTTCAAATCCAGTGAGTCTTGATGGATCTACCATAGACTCAAAGACTAGAAAACAAGCAATCAAAGCAAGGGAAACTAGACCAACTAGGAAACAATCCGTTCCCCAGTGGAGTCACCAATTTTGTTATTGGATAAATCCATAAGTGCGGACACAAACTGATCTCCCTAGATCCACCTGGATCTAGAAAAAAGCAAGACAAAATAATACTCTTTCCCTAGATTTCGACTATTGAATGAACTAGGAGGCAAGAACAAAGTACATACCTTATGATTGCTTCCTTTGGTCTTTGTTGCTTTCGCTTCGCTCCAATGCTCTCGTACAGTCAAGACCAAAACAATACAAACCAATCAAAGTGAAAAAAGCACAATCTATTCAATAGTGAATCTATGTATATGATCAAGGAGTTATACAATAAAGTAGACTTAGATTTATGGGAAAGAATCATATTACTGTATCATATTAAATGTGAAAGAGAGATTACAACCATTTCCTTGATGTCGTAAGGTCCCTTCCAATTGTCCTTCGTTCCACACACTTTGACTCCAAGAATTCTGAGAGCATAGATCTGATGATATTCACAATCTATCTTGACAAAGCAAATCTCAAAGCCACTCCAACCAAGCTAATAATTCCAAGCCAACCAAAGCTAACAAGCTCAAGAACCAACAAAGCTAACTCAAGCTAACTTTCTTCATGAGATCTCCTCTCCTTTTATAAGTTGAAGAGGATAAGGTGAGGAGGTTAGTATGATCCCACTAAATCATGAAAGCGAGTAAGATCCAAACCATTCGGATGCCACCTCACCATGGAAGTTTCTCCTTCTAGTAGATTTGAGAAAACGCTCATTTTTCCCACGTGCAGGAATTCTTGCACCCTAGCTATAGAGAAACTTGCGAACACCTCGCACCCTAGCTATAGTGAAACCTGCGAGAATGGGTCATTCTCGCATCCTGCCTATATAGCAACCTGCGAACTTCCTTTTTTATAAGGTTTTTACATAGGAAAATGCAACTTCTTTTCTTAGGAAAAGTTCTTCTCCCTTCTCTCTTTAGGAACTCAGACCACTAACCCCTCTGAAGGCAACAGATAGGTTTACATCATTAACGATCATAGGGATGACGAAAATAATGTGTAACACCTTTGCGCTTGAGTGTATGTACGTGGGAAGTATTGGTGCAGGGCACGTACATATTCAAAAAATTGGTTTTTTAGAAGACCAACTCAGCAGTGGCTGGGAAAAAAATGCAAGAGGGCCAAAGTCTAGGTATGCATGTATAGAGAAATTTAGGGTTATAACACTCATCCATGCTTAAACTGTCAAGATATGTTCTTTCTTCCAGGGATGATATCTTAGGATCAAATATCATAGGTAGAGATCTTAGAACCTTTTGAATGACCACTGACTCATTAACTTCTTCTCCTAGTCCTCTAATAGTTTTCATCATTTCTTCAAATAATAGAAAGTAAGTTGCAATGTCTTCATATTCCTTCATCTTCAGTTGCTCAAACTTAGCTCTAAGGGTTTGAAGCTTAACTTCCTTGACTTTGGTATCTCCTTCGTAAATATTTTTAAGTTTATCCTAAAGATCCTTTGCAGTCTAGCAATGCATAACTTTGAAAAATATTGAATCATCCAGACTGCACAGAATGGTTCTTTTAGTCATTGAGTTATTTTCATTGTGTTTCTTTCCATCTTTGAAAGTTGGGGGAGTGGTTGGCATTTCATATACGTCTACTATTGACTTCCAAACATCAAATCCATGTGCCTGTAAAAAGGTTTGCATCCTTTTATTCCAATAGACATATTTGTTTCCATCAAACCTTGGTGCTCTAATATTAGTGTATTCCATAATCTCCTTCCAGTGGTTAAATTGTTTCTTGAAGGACCTGTTCTAATTCCAATTGTCAGAATACTGAGGGGGGGGGGTAAATCAATATGAGCACTTTATTATCACTTTTTAACCACAATATGTAATCATTAACATCATCAGTAGTATGTCATCAATATATCATGAGCAATATAAATCAATAGAGAATAATAGACATCCATGGAAACACAATACACTCGAATTTATGTGGAAACCAAAATGGTAGAAAACCACAGAATGCATTTCTTATATATCAAAACAATACATTCATTGGAAGCACCAACTTCCCAATTTTATATATACAATGGAAGGAGGCTACGACCCCCTATTTACAGGCTCCAACCTAAAGGAATCTATGACTCCCTGAATTCTCTGGCTCCAACTAGAAGGAGGGTACAACCACCTGATTCTTAGGCTCCAACCTGAAGGAAGCTCTAACTCACTATGTTCTTCAACACCAACAAGAAGGAGGCTACAAACCCTTTTCCTTTCCCCGTCCTAGTGCCCTGAAATATAAATGTAAACCAACTGTCACTACCACAATCACTTCCACTGTCACTGTCATTGTCATTGCCACTGTCACATCAACCTGTAACCTATCATATCAACCTGTCATTGTATCCAATCTATCACTTTCGTTGTACCATCAACCTGTAACTATCACTATACCATCAACCTATAACATGTACCATCAAATTGTGCTATATCAAAACCTGTACCATATCATCCATCAATTGTGTACCAATATATGCATCAATGTACAAACCATACCATAATCAAATCATGTACCATGTACCATCAATGACATACAAAGAAAGTGCCTCAAGCCAATATCACCAAGATGTGCCTCTAATAAAGAACAATAAAATCCATAAACAAAATACCAAGAATATGTCTCAAGCATATATCACCTCAACCAGAACAGAACTATTCCCAAGAGGCCTCCAAGATATGCATGAAGCATATTCCATACCATACCTGAATCAAGCCTCAAACAAACACATGTAAAAAATACCTTTACGCATGAAACTTATAGCATACCATCTCAGAATGTGATTGTAACTTCAAACCTTGTCGCATCTTGAACCTAGGTATCCTCCTCAGATCTATCTTGTCCTTGTGGGACCAAGACCTTCTATCAAGTGGGACCTCACGTGACAATCCCTATGAAAACCAAGGGATGCCTCATGAGACACTAGTAGTATGACCCGCGGGGGTCAAATAAAATAGGGTTTCCTCAAAAAATGTCACTCTACTTTGCAACCCTGAAATGCTTGCACTTCTCACTTGTCGCTACCTCAAATTTCATTGTCAAAAAACTTGCCAATAGATCACTAGCTCACTAGAATATGTTCTATAGAATAAGTCAATGAATGTGCTTGTGAGTGACTCCTGGAGGTGCATTTATACTTTTTTTGGGTAACTTGTTTCCTTAATCTTAGAGGTTTGTTGAATTTCTTGTTACAACCACTTTACCCTTTCATTAAAGAGTTGTAACCAACTAGGGGCTTCTTGACCATTATTCGGGGCTTCTAACTTCACAAGTCCATAACTCCTCAACTGTGAGGAAATATGTGGTGTACAACCTATCACCGGAAACATAATGAAAAGGAATATACATCCATGAGTGAGTTACATGAATTTACACAGTCTTTCATGACCTTTTTCCTTGATCAACTACAGGGTACATAACCATACCTTTCGGGATACCAAACTTCTTCAAGGGTTGAAATCAATGACAACAAATATTTCAACAATATATACATGTTTCATGGATCCGTAGTGTACTTGATTTGGTGGCCATGCTTTTTTCACTCATAATCCCATCTCATGAAGAGAGTGTTCCTACTTGTTTTCTATTGTATGTTATGTTCTAGATTGGGTTTCGGTGACCTCTATTTGGGCCCACTTCACACTTACCTCCTATATTTCATAATTTATTTCAACCATTGGTTACTCTTATGACATCACACATTAGGGGGAATCTATTATAGCATCATTTTCCACCTCACATGCAATTATTCCCTATTTTCCTTATTCATATACCCTTTCCCTACTTGTAGAATTAACCCCCCTTCATTTCTCCTCAAAAATCACTAAAACCCCCCATTTTTGCATGTGTGTGTGCCCTATCATCTATGCAGCAGACATACATGCGCATGTTTCCCTTTATCATCCCATGTACACATTTATTTTTCTTAAAAAAATACAATTTTGCTAAATTTCAGGAAGGGTTTATGGGTTCCTTTAGTTCCCATCCCCTATTTCCAGTGGATAACTACTCTAACTTCCTAATTAAATTATAAAAAGGATTTACGGGTAGAGGAGAGATCATCCTACCATTTTGCACCATTATGTTGGCCACATATTTCCTTGTCTACAAGCCCATTTTACCTCACTTTAGATTTATCCCTTCAGGCATGTGAAGCCTTGTTTCCATCCAACCTTTCTCTTCTTATATTGTGAGGAATAATTCATTCCTCCTCCTTGGACCCACGTGAGCATAGGAGTTGAAGGTAGCATTGATCACCAATGGCCTAGGTGGAGGGACTTAGATTCTGGGTCCGAAGCAATGTCGCAGTGGTTATAGATGGTAACTACCCATGATTCTATTGTTTATTAATAAAATATCTATGTTTCCCATCCTATCTCATTTTTTGGTTTATGTTTATTTCATTTGGGAAATTTATTAACTAAGACACTACTGGATTTATTTTTCAATAAAATTTTAAGAGAATTAGCAACCTTGTAAATACCCCATTGTAGTTATCTTCTTCATTGTGTGCACGAAGTTGAAGGAGTTATTAGAGAGGAACGTTGGAGTGAAAGGTTTCAACTAAGGGATCGTCATCAAACGTTTGGTATTGGGTGTGTCTCCCACTTTATGACTAAAATTTAGTTAGTTAGTAAGTTATAAGATTACTAGATTGTTATTGTGGGATACAGGGTGGTCTTTTAGTCAATTCTTTGTTGTGGTTGTAACCCAAAACTATGGGAGAGCTTTCTCCAACAACGATGAGATCTCCTAAAAATACTAAACCAACTAAAAATCAACAAATCCATGGAAAATCCAGGATCTCCTAAAAATACAAAAATCCGTAAAAATCCATAAATTCATAAAAATCTAAGATCTCATAAAAATTTGGAAATATGTGAAAATTTGGGGCCCCTGAGCCCTCCAAGAGACATCCAAAATACTATTCCCCATATCTGAATGCAATAACATGTCTAGTGAGCATGCCACATCCCCTACCATGTCAACATGCCACATCATTTATCCTATTAGCATGCCACCTCAACTGTCATGTTAGTATGCCACATAATCTACCATGTGGATCTAAAGGAAATGTCATCTTCCATGTCATCTGAACATAAGGATAGTGAAAAAGCTTTGAGGGCCATAACTTGTGTCCCAAACTCATAATGGGAAAATTTTATATCATTGGAAAGCTCTCAATGAGCAGAATATGATGGTGGATTTAAAATTAGGAAATATTGATATTGAGTGAAACAAAATTGTAATAATCTTTGGCTCCTTATTTTTTTTCTTATTTTTTAATTCTTTTGTTTTTCCCAGGCTCCTAGTCATCAATTTTTTTCTTATTTCTTACAAATATGCAAAAATGTACAAAAATGTAATCAACATTCATATCATACATAATATTAGGAAAGAAAAAACATGGACAATAAAAATGATTCAATGATTTATTCCCTAAGGTTTCACTTTGTCCAATTTGATAATTTTCCTTGAGAAAAATTATTGATACAAATTCAGAGAACTTGTGAAAAACTAAAAAAAAAAAATCGGATTAAATTATTTAAAAATGTGATAAAATCAAAGTTAACTAATTACAAATCATTAAAAATTCATAATACAAGAAAAATTTAGAAGGGTCCCCATTATTTTACGAAGAACTGATATCATAATGGGGATTATTGTGCAGGATACACCAATTGGTGACTAACTGGGTAAATTCGTTATCTCTGTCATTAACAATTTTGGAGGACATTTATTCAAAAACTAAATAATAAGTCTTTCATCTTAAATTCTGAAAAATTATAGGAATCTAGTATACTACATTGTTGATCTTAAAGACTCTCTTATGATATTTAAGACAACCTAACAAGGATAAATCCCCCTACGTTTTTAAAGAGGTGGTACTCCTCTTTTAAATAACATGTAAGAACATAAAGATGCATGAGAGAGGATCATGCTTATTCTTGAAATAAATATTCAAATGCAAAGAGTACCTGAGAAAGGGCTAGGTATCTTATATAAAGCATATATTTACACTTATATGACAAGATTGCAAACCAAAAGTGTATACAATTGTTGGAAAACAAATTTTCATTGATGTCTAAGACATGGGGAGACTACAGATGTCCAAGATAAGGATTGCAAGATGTAAATTCTTGGAAATATTTTTTTTTGGATTTTTTATGCTTAGTTTGGATACCCTATCTTTGAAGGAATTTTTACTTTATATACCTAGCTAAAATGGGAGAATATGTTATATGGTTGGAAATAATATTCCGATACGTTTCCAATGATATATGGAATTCCCTCTAACTCCCTAGGAATGAGGAGATATGAATTTTTTTGTCAAAAAAACCAACCTAAAAATTCAGGTCAACTCAACCAATATTTATAGGTCGACCCTAAAAGTAAGGATATAAATACTATAAATAAATTATATATGTGTGCATTTGAATAGAATACAAACAAGAGATCAAGTCTTAGGTGCATAGAAGAGAAATAAGGTGCGCTATAGGAGTTGGGGTGTCTTTTTGAGATCTGAAGATGTGCAAGAGAAGTCTGAGGCATTTTCTTGATATTTTCATTTTCTTAAGGTGCACTATGAAGAAATGAAATTATGTGATATTTCAACATACAATGTTTTGATGTTGTGATGTTGCAATCTAGCATCGTATTCTGAGAATGATGCTACATGTGACTAGGGTTTGAAGGCTTATTTGTGGCATGCAGCATGCAGGTGAAGTCATATGTACTTTTTGCATGAGTATATTATGTTGGTTTCTATACAAGTCTTACTAAATTGGTGCTTAGCTAAAGATATTGGTGTCTCTAGTAGGTTGGTGCCTACGTCTTGTTGATTTGGTTCTCACCTAAGGAGATCGGTATATCCATTAGGTTGGTGCCTGCATCTTGTTGAGTTGGTGCTCAGCTAAGGATATTGGTGTCTCTAGTAGGTTGGTTCCTAAAAGATTTATAATAGTATTTTGGTTCCTACACACATTTATAAAGATAGGTTTTATGGTTTTCTCCTAATTGAGTTTCCAAGTTAAAATATGTGCATTGTGATTATTGTTTCTCAGCTAATGAATGCTTAATTAAAGTAAACAATATCTTATATTGATTCACACCCCGTTTTAGTATAATCATAAGTTCAACAATTGGTATCAAAGTGGGTTCCTTCAAAAACAGTTTAACCACTGAAAGGTAGATCTTGAGAAAATATGGATTGTTTGGAAGGTCTCCCTATAAATAGAGCTACTTTGTTCGATGGAACAAACTATGCATCATGGAGTATAAGAATGAATATATATTTTAAGGACCTTTGGTTTGGTAATTAGGAATCCACCACAACAGGTTATACATGCGAATCTAGGAAGGATTCAAGTGAAAACAATGCAAAATAAATAGATGTCATCTTGAGTGGCCTATCAAATTCTAAGACAATCAAGGTAATGAAGTGTACATTAGATAAAAATATTTGGGACAAGATAAAAAAAGGTTTATGAAGAGAGATATAGTGATTGTTTTAGTTGTGAATCAGAGACAGAAGAAGCACAATTTGTGAGAAAGCTAAAAGGAAGACCTGGAAAATACAAAGGTAAACCACCCTTAAAATTATTTAATTGTGGTAGAAAAAGGACATTTTGTTGCTAAGTGCCCATATGCAGAAAGGAAAGATAGTGATGATGAAAAAGAATATTTCTCCTTAACCATGGAAATAAATCATGTTGATGAATAAAATGAAGATAATAAAAAAGAACATCCATATTTAGAAGAATAATATATTGAAGTAAAACGTGTTAGTTCCCTAGAAGAAATATACAAGCTTAGAAAAGAGAATATAAAGCAAAAGGAGCAACTAAAGACACATGAAAATAAGGATCATGGTCTTGAAGAAACATAGAAAACAATTATGAATTCGAAGACTCAACTAGAAGAGGAAAAAAGGATAGAAGAAGTGGTGTCCAACTGAAACAAAAGGAAGAAAATTGCAAGAAGTTAAAGGATACAATTGTTTCCTTAAGAGAGGAACTAGAGAAAACAATTGATTAGTTGAATAGAATCTTGGAGTTTGGAAAGAGTACAGAAATATTAGATAATATTCACAGTTACCAAATGTCACCATTCATTAAGACAGGTCTTGGCTACGACGAAAAAACAAAAGACCCTGGAGGGAGATGCAGGCACTAAGGTCAAAAATCCATTAGAAAAGGAAAATGAAGAAAATACTAAAATCTATGCTAATATTCTCAAAGACTCCATCAACAATGAAAGCAACAACAAGAAAGGAAATTTTGACCAACAAAAACCTAATTCCTCTCACAAGAACAACAAGAAAGATTTTAAAAGAGTTATTCCACCAAGAAGACCTTTCACAAAATGGTACCAAAACCTCTTTCTTGGCTATTGTTTTTCTTGTAATAATTTTGGTCATAAAGAAATAGATTGTAGAGCTTATGCAAGAATTAACCATGTGATAAATAGAAATAGAGGTTCTTACAAAACCTAAAAGGATTATTATGTGAGCAACAAAACCATATTTTCTCATGGGTTTTCTAACATAAACTACAATTCATTCTCTCATCTAATTGATTATGATATTGAATGTTATAAGTGCAATAAATATGGGAACATGGCACGTGATTGTAGAAGAAGCATAATAAAGTCTCCTAAACAAAATAGGGTATAATATGTTCTTACCAAGAATAGAGAAGAATACACCAGGGTCAGGAAAAGGAAGCAAGAAGAATCGAAGAAGGAAGAAAATGGACTTGCACTTTATGCTCAAAATAAAGGGAACCAATGGCACAATGACAATGGATGTTAAAAACACATGACATAGGACCAAACCAAGTTTCTCACCTTGAAGAAAGAAAAAAGAGATAATATTACTTTTGGAGATAATGCTTCTGCAAGGATAGTTGGAAATGGTATTGTTACTCTTGATAATGGAAAGACAAAGACATAGAATGTATTTTTTGTTGAGGGATTAAATAATAATATTCTAAGTGTCAGTCAAATGTGTGATCAAGGTTAAAACCTCAGATTTGATTAGTCAAATGGTACTTTTAGTCTTGATAATGGAAACACAAAGACATAGAATGTATTGTGTGTTGAGAGGTTAAATAATAATCTTCTAAGTGTCATTCAAATGTGTTATAAAGGTTAAAACCTCACATTTAGTTCTAAAGGGTGTGAGATAATGAAAACATCTTCAGGAAGATTAGTGGAAAATGCAAATAGAACCTCAAGAAATTTATACGTAATCGATGAATTCAAAGGAGAAAAATGTTGTATGGGAGTGATATCTATCTCATATCATCATTAAATGGAAGAAAATGATCAAAGGGAGCATCCCTTTTCTATTGATGTCAAAGGGGGAGAAACTACACATAGAGGAAGAATTGTAGACACAAGGAAAGTTGCAGACATGGGGAGTATCAAAATTGGATAAGGGTTTCCATAAATGAAAAAGGGGGAGATTGTTGGAAATATTGTTTTAATTGATGTCAAATACAAGAGGAGACTATGGATGTCTAAGATAAATATTGCAAAATGGAGATTGATGGAAATATCAATTTATTTTTTTTATCTTTGATGCCTAGTTTGGATACCCCATATTTGAAGGCATTTTTACCCTAGATAACTAGCTCAAATGGGAGCATAGGTTATATGGTTGGACATATTATTCTAATACCTTTCCAATGGTATATATAATTCACTCTAACTCCGTAGGAATGAGGAGATATGAAATTTTTTTTCAGACAACCCAACCAAAAAATTCAGGTTGGCTCAGCCAGTCTTTACAAGTCGACCCTAAAAGTGGGGAAAACATATTATAAACAAAGGATATATCTATGCATTTTAAGAGAATCCAAGAAACATATCAAGTATGAGGCACAAAAAAGATATATAAGGTGCACTAAAGGAGCTGGGATGTATTTTTTGGATCTAAAGGTGTGCAAGAGATGTTTGAGTGGATTTTGTTCGTATTTTCTTGTTCTTAAGGTGCGCTATGAAGAACTGAAGGTCTGTGATGATGCAAAGTGTTTTTATTTTAGGTTGTGATGTTTCAATTTGGGATCATATTCTTAGAATGATGTTAAGAGGCTCGCTAGGGAATGAAGGATATATGTGACTAGGGTTTGAATATTTATGTATGATATGAAGCATGCATGAGAATTTAGAAGTACTATGTGTATGAGGATATTATGTTGGTCTATATAGGTCCTACTGAGTGGTGCTCAGCCGAGGATATTGTTGTCTCTAGTAGGTTGGCACTTGCATCTTGCTGAGTTGGTGCTCAACTAGGGATATTAGTGTCTCTAATAGGTTGGTGCCTACATCTTGTTGAGTTCATGCTCAACTAAAGAGATTGGTGTCTCCAGTAGGTTGGTTCCTACAATCTTTGTAACAGTAGGTTAGTTCCAACAATATTTGTAACAGTAGGTTGGTGCCTACATCTTGTTGAGTTCATGCTCATCTAAAGGTATTGGTTTTTCCAGTAGGTTGGTTCCATGGTGTAATGACTCTTCAAATATTTTTGGCTCTTGAGAATCCATTTATTTAGCAATTAACCTGGTTTTTATTTGATCTGCCTAGTTGGGATCCACTATCACATCGTCAATTTCCATAAATTTGGTACTTCCTTCAATTTCAGGTAATTCTTGTCCCTCCTTTTGAATTTATCTTTTTATTTTTGTGGAAATATGAACACTATGAGATGTTTCCATTGTTTTCTTAGTAGGGTCATTGTCTTCACTATCTTCTGAGTTTCTAGTGGATGTCCTTCTTTGATCCTGACCTCTACTTCTAGGTTTGGTCTTTGTTGAGGTACTTTTATAGGATACATCAGGTGAATTGGGGTTTTATTTGTTGTCTCTCTACACATTTTCTTGTATCACTCATTAGTGCTAGATAATTCTTCAACATCATTTAGGGTATCTTCAAAAAATTCTTCAGGGATATTATGGTTTGTTTAGAAATTATCAGAAGAACCACAATGTTTTCAATTGCTTGTCAACGTTTCAGATCCACAACAATATCCATCTTCAGGACAAAAAAGCCTGAGGAAAAACAAGACAGGAACCCTAATAAATATTAATGAGGAGTGTAGGAAACCTAATGTCGGCTATGTGAAACCCTAGGTTTGAAAATATTTTTAAAAATAGGTATTTAATAAAGATTTTGTTTATTAATGAATTAAGTGGATTTAATAAAGATTTTGTTTATTAATGAATTAAGTGGATAAAGATTTTTTTTATTAATGAATTAAGTGGTTACCTGCCCCTCCTTCAAATTGATCAAACTCACTCAAATATGAATCATACCCGACTAAATACATGTGTGCAGAAAATGAATCTTTTGGATCGAAACCCTTGATGGATTGGGTTTCCTGCAAACTGAGTTGGTCCAATTGAAATGCATATTCATATAAATGAGAAATATGCTTGAAATATATCTCTCCACCTCTCCATGGAAATGGGATAATTTATTTTTTTCCTTTTTTCATTGAAAAAGTGTGTCCAGTACTTGTATTGTCTACACACTTCAATGAGGAATAGTATATCAGAAAAAAAAATGGTAACAATAAGGGTTTCCCATGAAATCAAAATTGTCTCAGAAAACTAAATTCCTCCAAAGCTTCAAAAACTCCTTTCTCTTATAGAAAGGATGCAGCTTCCATCAACAACCTTCAATCAGTAGGACCATGAATCATCTTTTTAAAAGAAAACAAAAAACCATTTTGGACTTCATAAATATTATATGGGGCCTTATGCTTCCATAAAACCAAGTACTAGACAAAATTCCGTTCTTTGTTGAAATCAACATTTCTTGCTCTAGGAAAATCCTCAAATATATGACAGCAAGCTATAACAAAAACCAAATACAAAGTCATGTAGAATTTCTTAGTTTTTCTTAGGCTCCCCTACAGAAAAAAAATCTTATTTGATATGATGCAATCTTATTCAATCATGGAATTTTCATGAATAACATGATGGAGAATATACACAATGTATTTTGGCATCAAGGCCATGGACTTTTGTCCAATTATTCTGGAAAAAATCTAGGAAAACTCTTTATATGGGCACTTCATGTTGTATCATCTTGTCATTGATGCCAAAGGATTGATGTCAAAGGAACAATGTCTTGTCATATTATATTGATGTAGTGATTGATGGATCATGTATTGACCTTGATGTCAATGGATTGATGTCAAGAGAATTCATAGTCGTATGCATAGATGAAGATGGATCAATGAGTTGTAGTTGGATTGATGTAAAGATGACTCATTATTGTCTTGTCATTGTTGTACAAATGGATTAACTCCAAAGTTGTCCCCTTATGGTGAAATCCCTCACAGGAAGATGCTTTGCTCTGAACTCCAAACTGGTCCCCTTATGATGAAATCCCTCACGGGAAGACGCTTTGTGGTTGAGTTTTCATAGTAGTATGGTAGAGAACCCATGCTTAATTGTGGAATAATGATATGAAGATCAATGAATTTGTCAGTGAAACTATCCTATATGGATAGTGCTTGTCAAGCCATTTCCGGTGGTATGTGGAATGCCACATAAATCCTCACAGTTTGAGAGTTATGGCCTTACGAAGTTGGAGGACCATCATATGTTGGCTTGAAGCCCCAAAATGTCAAAGAAGTCAAAGTGTTTGCAAAGAAGAAATTATTTAAATAATAAAGTGAAGTGGCAAAGTCAAAGAGTATTATTTAAATAATAAAGTGAAGTGACAAAGTCAAATAGGATTATTTAAATAATAAAGTGAAGTGACAAAGTCAAAGAGGATTATTTAAATAATAAAGTGAAGTGACAAAGTCAAAGAGGATTATTTAAATAATAAAGTGAAGTGACAAAATCAAAGAGGATTATTTAAATAATAAAGTGAAGTGACAAAGTCAAGGAGGATTATTTAAATAATAAAGTGACAAAAGAGGATTATTTAAATACTAAAGTGAAGTAACAAAATCAAAGAAGATTATTTCAATAATAAAGTGAAGTGACAAAGTCAAGGAGGATTATTTAAATAATAAAGTAAATGGAGAACTTTCTAATTATGGAAAGTGGTTATAAGAAGGTTAACCCTAAAATGAGGAAAATGGGTTAATTGGTCAAGTGGCTATTGGATACATGGACAAGTGGAAAATTGGGAAAAGTTGGACATAGGTGACTATGTGGACAAAGTGGCCTAAAAGATGCTTCTAAGGAAGCTACTTGGAAAGTATAAATAAGAGGCAAGGGGTCTCTTCTAAAATCATCTCTCGAGCATAACTTGAAGATATATTTTGAGTAAGAGAGGGATTGCAAGTTCTCATGGATGCCAATGGAGACTTGAGTGTGAGTTGATGCCAGATTCTTGAAGTCTGAAGCAAGTTCCAGATCTGCATTCTATGGGCTCAGATCTGCCATAGAAACTCTGGTATGCTTACATAGTTGTCTTGATAGATACTCTTGCTTATTTTATGGTGAATGCTTAAGGAATTCTTGGTATGTTTGTTGTGATATGGTTATGTTGGTTGATTGATAGAGTGAGAAGCACTCTTATGGTTCAGTACTGATATGATTTCCATGGTATACTGGTTTCTTATACATGATTAAGTAGCATTCATATTGTATGGTTGAGGAGCATGAGTAATTTGTGGGAGAGCATAGATGTGTTGTGATTAGTTATGCTTCAGATTGGACAATGAAAGACATAAGTAGATGTGACTGAAGGTTGTAAAGGATCTAAGTTTTTCATAGAGAGAAAACCCTAATTACTCAGAAGGCATACACAGGATGTAGTATAGACTGGTCGCGTACATACACGAGTTGTACTACTGGTAGGATGCATAAATAAACATGCTACACTACTGACAGGTCGCGTACATACATGAGTTGTACTACTGGTAGGATGCGTAAATATGTGTGCTACACTACTGACAGGTCGTGTACATACATGAGTTGTACTACTGGTAGGACGCGTACCTGGTATGACGCGTAAATATGTGTGCTGCACTACTAACAGGTCGCGTACCTGTTGAAAGATTGGTATATTTTGAGGATTGATTCCTCTTCTCAGTTGGTGCCGAGTTGTGTAAGTTGAGTCTTGCATTGTAAAGATGGTGTTCTTGTGGAGTTGTAACTCTATTTAGTTGTTGTTGATAACCCAAGGATTGTAGTCCGTAATAAAAATAAAATTGTACATACATCTTGTTTTCTTGGTGTTCCTTGTGGTGATGAATTATTGATGGTATATGTTGTTGATGTATGTTCACATTTAACTGGTTATAAATGACAACAATAAGTAATGAGTAAATGGTGATTTCTAACTAAGGATTTTTGTGAAGGGGAAGTTTTAAAAAGGATCCCTACATTGATTCACCCCCCCTCTCAGTGTAGTCAGTGTGTCCAACACTTCAGATACCATAACTCAACCTAAGTTAAATTGGTGTCAATTATCAGGGTTATCAGGTACTTGTTTAGAAGCTTTACTCCTTCTTTGTGTTCTTTGCAAAAATCGTCTGCCTCAACATTCATGAATAACATAGTGGGGTCTGGAAGTCATAAAATATTCCTAAATAATAAAGGGGACAAATAAATCTATGAATTTCCTTGTATTTAGATAATTCTTCACTCTGTATAAAAACTATTGGCACACCAGAGGACCATCTCTTTAAAATATGCTACCTCTGGTACACACTTGGCCAATGCAATGCCTGAACTCCAAACTTTGTACAATTCCTTCTCTATAGGTGGGAGATACAAATACCACTAAAATTCTTGTGACCATTGGAATTGGTGGTCTTTATGTCCAAGGGTGTTGATAGTGTCACCACAGTACAAATCTTTCCTTTTATTTGACATGTCTTTACACATATTTCTTTTTTTATGAATAGGTGGTGCTCCTGTCAATATAATATTTTATAGTAGGGAATTTAATTAATTATTTATGTTTACCAAGTATTTTTTTGATTATCAATTATTGCATCTCTTATTTAAAAGTTGCCAATTTTCACGGTCTAATTTTGGATTTATTACAAATCTTTTACTAAAATCCTGCCACTTAATAATGGTATTATATTCACACAAGTGGTGGATGATGTGGTGGTGGGGAGTAAATGGTGTCGAGAAAAGTGGTATGGAGGTATGGAGGTGTGAAGTGAGGAATGGAAGGTGTGAAGTGAGGAATGGAAGGTGTATTATGATGAATGTGGGGATGCAGGACTATGGGGTATGGAGAATAAAAAGAGAAGTAAGAGGGACTGATGCATCCACATTGATGAAATATACTAAGTATCGAAAGAGACAATTTTATGGGTTGCGGGAATGACTAAGACATTCTGGAGAATGAAGGAGTACAGGATATGGGACTGTAGATCTAGGAAAAAGGATAATGGAATCAAAGGGGTTCCCCACATCTGCATTCAAGAAATCAACCAGGAATAAAAAGGTAAAAGTTGCATTATGAATGATGCATAAATAAGAGAAGTCTTTTTTAGTGTTACAGGTTTGCGGGTTGCGGGACTTGGGTATTTGCGAGGTGAGGGGTATCTTGGTCTCCCACAATGAGACTTACACAACAAAGAAAACTAGACAAGTGTCAAGATCATTGGGTAGGAAAAATTACTAAATATAGTCTTACGGGTTTGTGGACCCGCGGAATTGATGATATCCCGGTCTGCAACCTACATTTAGAGAAAAACAAAGGTTAGTATAGAATATATAAGAAACATAAGAAGAAAATAATAAGACTAAGGATGGATATTTTTACACTAAAGTTGTTCAACTAATGTAGATCAACGTGCATACTTGCGAACAATAAGCTTGGGATTTCAAATACTCAAAACTCCAACATTGGTTTTGCAGAGCTCATTGTGTTTGTTTATTTTTTAAATTTGTTCTAACCAACCATGAAATAAGTCAAAGTCCAATTTTTTTTTCTACCATCAATATCTACACACTTGTGTTCCTCATCTCCTTTTACCCGAAATTCCTTCAATGCATGCGAGTTTCCATAGTCACGATGAAGGTGCCTTAGTACCATACAAGTATTGCCCCACTGCCAACGAGTGTCCATAGCCATGTCGGTTTACTTGTACTCCCCACACTTAAATTTCTTTCAACTTCCTTCTTTTTTTAAGAAATTCTTTCACCCTTTTAATTTGTAAATATAGATATGGGTGTAAATAAGTGGGGTGGTACATTAGTTATTTTAATTAGTAAACAATTGAGGCATAAAAATGCAATCTAAACACCATTTTCTACTTCTAGTTATTCTATGTGTTATTTGATTTTTTATGATAACAAAGCTCTTGCAAAAATAATATAAAAATATTTTTCTTCAGAAAACAAACTTTTAAACATAAGTATTGCTTGAATATAAAGATTCACTACAATAATTTTCTTTGAAATTTAAGACCAAGACTTTTGAACAAACATTGTTGTTGTCAATTATTAGCCATGCAAACTTCCTGCTGCAACAGCCAATGATTAATGCAAATATATACAAACAAATCTAAAGCTTAATTTGTAAGAAACAAAACTAAAAACAAATTTGAAAATTTTCAAGAAATTTAAAATAAATAATGAAACAACTATAGTATATAATTTTTTTTTTTATAAAACCCAAATCTGGTAAAAATTCAAAAAGAAATAAAGTTTATAAAATGAGCATAATACATACAATAAAAAAGTAGGCAAATGTTAAAGAGAAATACTAAAAAAATCAGATTCAAACATAAAAATAAAAAATGAGATCAAAATAAAATTAAACTAAAGAAATCAAATGTTAGTCATCCAAATCCATATAAAGTAAATCATACTGAAAAATTAATTTAAATTACCTGCATCATGAGACAAATCATGAAAAGCAACGAAGTGTGAAAATATGTATAATTTCATTTACAATACTACTCGGGGCATTAAAAAAATGGCAAGACTTCCACTATATAGGCTTTCTCTACAAACTAAAAACCCAACTAAAAGGATTCTCAAGCCAAGGTACACATTCCTTAAAACTTACTATCATGGATAAGGTTTTCAGCTTTTGGATGAAACAATTCATATTTCAATCTACTCAGGAAAAAATGGAAACTTGTATTATGTACAATATAGCCCAATCGAGAAAATTTACGGAAAAAAATGAAAAACCATGGCTAAACTAATTCCAAGAAAACAACTATAAAGAAAACTATAATAAATTTTACTATACTAAGCCTATGCTAGAACATGTTGGCTGAAAGTGAGCTAAGAAAAAGTTAATGACAATGTATCCATTTAAATAATTATGATCCTCTTTCCAAAAATGATTTTTTACAAAAAAAATCCTTCCAAGCGAAAATATTAGCATGCTAAATTTGATATTCTTTCCGTCTTATCCATGAAATTCGTTACGTAAAATAGAGAAATGAATAGCAGCCATATCACAAATTATACACAAAATGATAGTTTGTATTGACCACAATAAACAGATATACATAAGACTTAAAAAAGTGTTGTGAGATCTAACTTATTCCACTCTTGAAGGGAGAGGTTGAGAGAATCTCTCAACATCCTCCAGCAAACCCAATCCAATCCCTAAACTCTAGTAGTGGGATTAGGCATTATCTCTAACACCCCCCGTTAATGCCTACATTACATTACATATAATACTTAATCACAATTACAAAAAATTACAACACTTTAACTTTCGTCTGTCTGGCCTTCATCAACTCCTACACCCACTCTAATGCCTCCAGACTGCGCTCTTTCTCTTCCTCTTCTTCGAGATTACCATTCAACTCATTTAAAACATAAATGCTTCAGACCATCATTCATGAACTTGTACAATGGACAATTTGATAACTCGGCTCATCAGGGCTTCCGTGATAAAAGATGTAATTATTGATGCATTCTATGAACATGCCTCCATCTGTCGGATTTTTTCTTTCGGCTATCCTTCAGTGTCTAGAAGAGCAGTTTGGATATGGAATGTCCTCAACATTCAATTATACCAGGTGACTTCCAATAAGAACAATTGTTCTTGAAACAGGGGCTGCCAACTTATATCAGGATACAAGAGTTCCTATTTTATATAAACATATAAAAAACTTTAAACATTAACACACACACACACACACACACACACACACACACACACACACACACACACANTATAAACATATAAAAAACTTTAAACATTAACACATACACACACACACACACACACACACACACACACACACACACACACACACATATATATATATATATATTGAAAACAGGAAGATGATTACGGTGGCTTCCATAGATAGAATTCTTTTTGCGTGTTTTTACTACGAGTTTCGAGTAAGCCATAAGAAGGCACATAACCAGTATACTTGTAGCTAGTGGTGGAATTTATGATGGCGTCCTCTACATTGATCGACGTTCTAAAGAACTTGAAGGAAGAAGCATCCCCATGACCGATGGGAATCATAGTCTTTTCAGGAGATATTCGAGCTAACAAGTAGGGTAGCTCACCCTGTATGTTGCTATTGTATTTCAATAACACAGGATTGCACCCGCTCACCTCCTTTTTCACATACGATTCTATTCTAGGAAGCGCATTAATATCACATAGATAGAGCAAATGAAACATAAACTCTTCTGGACTGGCGTGCAAATCTTTTTGCGGAGCGATTCATACTCATAGTTGATGCACAAAATCTTTGCAACAATGTATCAATGCCTTTGTTGTAGCTCAAATCAATGGTTCATGAAACATTTGAAAAAATAATTAATTTTAAGATATACTGTGGATCACAAGCGAGTTGCATCCCTAAGATTTACAGGTGGGCGGAATGGATCACAGATCTGTGACCTCCTCCTCAAATTTCGACCTCTTCTTGTTGGCAGATAGACTCATGATTCACAAGGTGGATAGACTTGTGGTATTCTTTACAACAATATTCTCCATGCCGTATTGATTCAGTCACACACAATCAAACAAAAACGGTTAATATGTCATCCACTCGGCATTTGACAGCGACCTCCTTAATCGGGTACTCAGAAATTGTAGTGGCAGGAGCATGCGATCTGACTGGTGCGCAGACAAAAAAAAATATTCATATTGATAGTGATCAATCATAGGAACACGACATCCTTTCCTCAATCAGTGCCTCATTCACACAGTACTTAACTAACAATAGAAACCTCACATGGCGGAATGGCAATCTCGTGATAGCAATTCACAATGACAGCAAGTTCCCACGCTCTGATACCAAAATAGAGAAATGAATAGCAGCCATATCACAAATTATACACAAAATGATAGTTTGTATTGACCACAATAAACATATATACATCACACTTAAATAAGTGTTGTGAGATCCAACTTATTCCACTCTTGGAGGGAGAGGTTGAGAGAATCTCTCAACATCCTCCAGCAAACCCAATCCAATCCCTAAACTCTAGTAGTGGGATTAGGCATTATCTCTAACAACGTATCCATTAAGTCATTTTTTATTAAAAATAACAAATAGTAAAAATAAAACTTAATTATGAATTTAATAATAGAAAACTAATTCAAAAACAACAAAAGTAAATCCTAGGGAAGCAACTAAGAAAAATAAATTAACCGATATATTCTATCCTATTCATATCCCACACTACATTGGCTGAAAATAATCTAGGTAAAATCAAAATATTGCACGTAACTCGTCTGCAATCATAAATACATCAAAAATCACCGGGAGTGATAATGGACTAAAGGTATAAAAAATTTAAATATAAAATCTTTATCCATCATGTGCCAGATAATAATATTATTATTTTGAGTGTGTATGTTTTTACAATTAGTCATATTTGTTGAATAATTTCTAGAACCAAATTGTGTAAATGTGTTTGAAACGTCCAACCTTTCGAGTGGACACTCCACACATATGATGGGTGGAGTGTCCTCTCAAAACTTTAGACGTTTCAACAAAATTTACATAGTTTAGTTCTAAAAATTATGTCTTTATTCTATCTTGAAGCTGATTATGGAAAACATGAAACTAATGAAGAAAAAATAGAACTGGATAGGATATCTCTTGAGAGTTATGTAAAGTAACTCCAAGCACGTTATCATGTAGAAGAATGTTACTATTGATGGTATTTTTATTTACAACAAAAATTATTAACATTACTATACAATGAGAAATTCTTCAAGAATGATTCTTCCAACCAAGTTTCAATTGAGTCATCAAAATTAATTTGGAAGTCTCTTCAAGATTGTGAAGGGTTGTTAGATGGATAATATAGTTGGTAAGAATTACAATTTGGAAGTCTCTTCAGGATTGTGAAGGGTTGTTAGATGGATAATATAGTTGGTAAGAATTACATGGTGCAATTTCAAGTACTAGATCTTGTGGAAGAGTATTAACATTGACGATATTACTAATCCCAGAAGGCAAAGAAAGATGATAAGCAAGATGATGAAGCATAATCATTGAGTCAAATTGTAATGTTTCACCCTCTTGGTAATCCCTCCTGAGTTCAAATTTCAAATTACCAGCAATTTGGAAAGAGTTAAATGAATCAAATAATCTGTAATATTCCACCAATTCATAAGGTAACTCATCAGTACTATAATAAATATAATACCAACAAAACATGTTAGATAGTTGAGATCCTATAGTTATATATACATTGAAATTATGCAAAAATAAATTCAATTTTTCATTCACAAAAATCATATCTTTGTTACAAATCAATGGAAACTTGTTCATGGAAAATCCTTTCCAACAAGTATTAGTTGAAGAGATGCAATCAAATTTAACATCATTAAATACTTGTAAATAATTTTCAGAAAGAGAACATACCTTATTAGGATCTTGTATTGCAAAATCAGCATAACAATGAAAATAAGCTCTTTCTTGGAGAGAAGATTGATCATCTAGACATGTAGAGGTAATAAAATGAGAATCACTAATAATAATATTTTTAGTGTACAATGTCTCATTTTGTTGTGTATATTCTTCATTGAAATTGATCACATGAGAACCTAACATAACCATCACCGTAGGGTGAAGTGTCTCAATGTTATCAATTTCTAATGAATCATCATAAATAACCTATTAGGATATTTAGACACTTATGAGTTAGTTAAGATAAACTTGGTATAATTTTTTGTTAGGTTAAAGTGTGCTTCTTATTGTGTTTCTTTAGTATGAATTAGTATGCATTTGTAGTTAGGAAATCCGATGGTCATGATATATTCCCAACATAGAGTGATCTGACGGTTCATATTCTCCTCAATCTTAACAACTATATTTATTTGTGACTTAACACATGATTGGTCCATGTTTGATCTAGATTATTTTCAGAACGAAATGAAAGTAGAGATATTACAATGAAATACACATAAAAATTGCTAGAAATAGAGAAATACAACAATACATGATTTCTATTAATGAAAGAAATGTTCAGAAACAGTAAAAATACAGAGTGCAAGACTTGCTAGAATGGTTGTAGGTTTATCTCCAAGATGATATGTGACGGCTACACTCATTTGCAAGAACATGATTACAATGAGGCTCTAAAGACATTTTTATGATAAACATGAATGTCAAAACCCTAGACATCCAAAAAACTAACCTTAGGATATGAAGCACCAAAAGTCATGTGGGCCCTATTGGGGTAAGTTAGTACATCAACTTCCCGAGGTCGTAACTTTTGCATATGATCTTCGTTTTAGGCGTGTGATAGTCCGTGTAACGCCCCCTTCGTTATGTCTAGGAATAGCGAGGTACAATATAAATTTTTTCTTTTTCTTTTTATCAAATAAGAAATTTGCAAGATCACCTAATTCATATAAATGCAAAAACACATGACATCATAACTAAGGTGACACATGATCAGAATATAAACAAACTCTACAATATCATTGCGGAACGAAATTTCAAACTATAATGCCAACCAATCTCATTATATTATCACCAATAACAATAATTTTTTCCGAATATAAAACTGCTTTCTACTTCACCATTAAAATCATATCGTTGCCACTCGCCCGCTTCAGAGATGTCCCTCGCGCTGTGCCGCTTCCCTTGCTCTGTGCCGCTTCTGCTTGCCGACCAAAGAAAGCTCACTGGTACCTCCCATCCAAACGCTAGGGGTACTCTTCTTCCCCCTTAGCCCCCCGAGCCGCAAAGGGGCCACACAAGAACCAGAGATAGTCTAGCGTCTCAGCTCGCCTCCACGGCTGAGCTACCACTCCAAAACACAGCTGAGATATACCAACTCCTCACAAGCAACCCGTCAAGCCAAAATTCGGTAGCGTAACGTTACGCTAACCGTTCATCCCTTCTTCCTTCCTTTCCCCTCCTTTTATAGAATTTTGAGACTGACCTAAATCATAAATCAATAATTAATTAATTTTTAAATGACTAACCCTCTAACATTCTTCGTCTTCCAAGTGTCACACATGCCTCTGGTTCTCCAAAATTAATTTCTTTTTAATTATTTAAAAGACTCAATTCTCTCACTCCCCCAAAATCGCTCCTTAAATTACTCCTTAAATTACTCCTTAATCACCCCTTAATCTACTCCTTAATTTACTTCTCAATCACTCCTTAAATTTCCCCTTAATTTACTCTTAATTTGCTCCTTAATTTGCTCCTTAAATTACTCCTTAATCACCCCTTAATTTACTCCTTAAATTACTCCTCAATCACTCCTTAAATTTCTCCTTAATTTACTCTTTAATTTTACTCTTTAATTTAGTCTCTTTAATTCTATTATTTAATTCTCTCTTGTTATTTTTATTTTTGAACCCAAAGATAAAAGCGGTTTTTAAATCTTTTCAATGTGTTTTAAATTCCTAGCTTTT
>JASDQU010102136.1:296670-316332 GCA_032191745.1 Picea mariana
GTCCGGTGAACTTGTGGGAGACTAAGGGCTTCTAAGGAATAAGGCCCCCACCTTATTGCGCGCCCCTTAGAATCACGTGAGCGATTGTCGCAGTCTGCCCTCATGGCATCGTGGAACCCCTCGAACTAGGTAATCGTTAACCTACAGTTCGAATCGTGAGCGACTGTCGCAGTCTGCCCTCACGACATCGTGGGTCCTCTCGAACAAGGTAATCGTTAACCTACAGTTCGAGCCACGGCAGGAGTGCTAATAGGCTGTAGCAGGGCTGTTGACACACCTCTCCCTCAATCTCTCTGGAACTCGTGTGTGGCCCCTTTACTCCATATGTGAGTCTGGTTGGCAAGCTATCGTCAGCCTGCATCATCAACCATCATGTCAGATCATGTCAAAAACATATCATGAAATCAATAGTATATCATCAAAACCACACAATATCACTGTAAATGAAAACGACTCAAATAGCCCACTCCCTGACTCAATCCGGAGTCGAAGGGAGTTCCACCGATGCCTCTGCATCCTCAAGGTCCGAAACTCTGCACACTCAATGAAACTGAGTCAATAGCACCTGTATATAGCAATAGTAAAACATCCTGTCATAAATCATGACGCATCATCATCAGGGTTAAGTGGTTCATCACCATAAAAATCCAGATCACTTGCGAGCAAGTGTCCTCAAAGAATAAGTTTTGTCATTGTGCCAGAGCGGAATCTTACAGTCCGTTAGAAAGGTCTTTTCAAGAACTATGAATTTGTCCATCAAAATTTGGCTCCATCTATAGTTTTATTGTGGAAAGCCAAGAAAACATTATTTAGGGCCCCAAAATGACCATGGAAGTACATAAATATGTACTGACATGAAAAATTCTAAAATAAGCTAGTTTGAAAAGGTGGGCAGCCACCAATATCCATGTGGATGTTTTGTAAGGCTTCAGGACAACCCCGAAAGTGCAGAACCCACAATTACAAAGAAATGTCCCCATTACAAAGAAACGTGTTGAACTTAAACTGTCAAGATGAGCCAGTTGGAATTTGTAACAGGTGGGTGGCCACCAATATCCACCTGGATCAGTCCTCCCCCCTTAGGAAGAAATAGTATCCATTGTGTTGAGTGCCAAGGGAAGAGGGAAAAGACTTTTTTGAATCTGAATCTTAGTGAGCTGCGTGTCTTTTTGGAGACGTTGCACTACTTGGTCTGTGGAAGGTTGTCATGAACCTCTTTTCAGTGGGGTTGAATCTATTCCACCAACCTATTGTCTCTGGGATTGATGGGGCATTGTGTAGGAACCATCGTAGGTGAAGAAACAATATCTTCTTTCTCTTATGTAATATTTTTTTGTTGGATATAAGGTGCGGAGACTGTAGTGGTTGCAGTGGCCTTCTGTGCATTCTTTGAACAAACTATGAAGAGGATGAGTTTTGTAGTATGAGATATTACCTTGTGACACTATTTTGGTGGAAAAATAGTCATAACTACCTTTGGTATCCTATAGAGATGACCCCCAGAGTAATAATGAAACTACGGGGTCGAGACTCATAAACATCATGACATTTCCACATATATAGTTGGCCCAAAATAAAATCAGATACATAAAGAGGGGAAACATCACACACTCCCTCACCCTTGAAGGGATGGATGCCACAGGACATGTGACACTGTTGGCTGACCCAGATATCTTGTCCTTGGTGAAGCCACCCGATGTTGTATGGATGCGGGTGTGGTGTTGTCGAAAACCCCAACTATTTGATGACCTCAGTTGAGATGAGGTTATTTTGGTTGTTTCTATCAAAAATGAAATGCAATAGGGTCCCCTTCACCCACATCTTTGAATGGAAGAGGCACTCCCCCTCTTCAGGATCTATTGGTTCTTCTGGTTGAATTGTTGCGGTTGCGAAAATAGAAGTGGGTTCTGCGTCAATGATTTGTCTATTTTCACTATTTTCTAGATCAGATTCTAAATCAGGGTTCGGATCCTTGTCTTTGACCTCAGACACCAATGACTGTTTTGAGCGACATTCATCGGTGTTGTGCCAGGGGATTTTGTGGAAGTCACACCACTTCCTAGTGTCATTCTTCGTCTTTCCTTTACCCTTATTTTCCTATGTCTTAGACTAGTTATCGGGAGGATGTTAGTTAGGTCTGTCTGTACCATGTTTTGGTTGTTGTGGATTTCCAAACCTGAACTCCCATTTTTTATGGTGCCTAAATTTCTGCTCTATTTTGACAACATATCGATAGGTATATCACAATGATGAGATGTTGAGGAAATCCATTTCAATTTGGATGTACCTATGCAGATCCCCATGGTATTTCATAACCAAATTCCACTCAAAGTATTTGATACCTATCTTGGTGTGCAGGGTATGGAAAGTATTTGTGAACTCCGACACTGTTTGGCTCTTATCTTGTCGCAGTGTCGTCCATCTCATGTATTGGTCTTCACAATTATCAATAGGGTAGTATTGTTCCTTGACCACATCCAAAAAAAAATCTTAAGTGGGATTGACCATATATTCTACATTCCTATGTGGAACTTTTCTCTTCGAAATTTTCTCCAAGTTTCCCACCAATGTTTGACTTGGGGGAGATCCTTGAGGAGTGTTAAAGTGATATTTTCCCTGTCGAAAAAATTGTAAACATAGAAATAACCTTCTAGCATATTTAACCATTTTTTTAATGCATTTGCATCTATCTGACCTTTGAATACAGGAATATCAAAATTAACTTGTACCTTGAAGTGAGAGGTTCCTCCAAAGTGGCCACTTTATGAAGATGCTCATTTTTCTATTGGCAGGCATTGAAGGATGTGGGAAAAATTATCCATCATTTCGTCCCTCTGTCGCACGAAATATTGCTCAAGAAACATGTTAATAGAATATTCTACTCCGTCATTTTTCTTTTCTACCACCATAGAGGGTTTTTTGAGCATGCGAGAGAAATTTTCCTCAAGAGAGACAAGCTCGAGACCCAACTTGCTATACTTGGACCTTGTTGGGGACATGCACTGAAAATTTATCAAGAGCAGCTTGCTCTGATACCACTAAACCAAATTATTTTTGGAATGAAATGAAAGAAGAGATATTACAATGAAATACACATAAAAATTCCCAGAAACAAAGAAATACATCAATACATGATTTCTCTTAATGAAAACAATGTACAGAGACTATAAAAATACAGTGTGTAAGACTTGCTAGAATGGTGGTAGCTTTATCTCTGAGAAGAGATGTGACAGCTACGCTCATTCGCAAGAAGATGATTACAATGAGGATCTAAAGGCCTTTTTATGATAAACATGAATTCCAAAACCCTATACATTCAAAAACCTAACCCTAGGAGATGAAGCGCCAAATGTCATGTGGGCCCCGTTGGGGTAAGTTAGTACATCAACTTCTTGAGGTCGTAACTTTTGCATACGATCTCCTTTTTAGGCGTGTGATAGCCCGTTGGAAAGGAATTTTCAAGAACTACACATTATGATGTTAATCTTTGACTCCATCTATAGTTTGATTGTGGAAATCCAAGAAAATATTGTTTAGGGCCCCAAAACGACCTTAGAAGTACATAAAGATGTATTGACATGAAAACTTCCAAAATAGGCTAGTTGGAATAGGTGGGAAGCCTCCAATATCCACCTGAATCATGTGTAGGGATTCAGGACAGCCCCAAAAGTGAAAACCCCATAATTACAAAGAAATGTCCCCATTACGGAAAAATGTGTTGAACTGAAAACTGTCCAGATGAGCCACTTGGAATTTTTAACAGGTGGGTGGTCACCAATATCCACCTAGATCAATGATCTCTATCTAAATATCATGGAGGTTCATTTACCAATGATCGAATGTGAGAAAATATCTTGTAAATCTCTCTGTAATATTTTTCTTTTGCATTAATAAATTTCTATAAGTGGCCACATTGGTTGGGGCCGTGGATGTTTCCCCGTAGGGGTTTTACCACTTCAAAACATCATGCGTTTATATTTTATTTGGTTATGTGAGTGGATACTTAAGGTTTTTTTCCTCTTTTAGAATACATTTGTTATCGAACATGGTATCAAAGTGGATTTGAAGACCCACTCTCGTTTTAGATCCAAAACTTGAATCCATGTTGTTTCATCTCTAGTTTCTTCCATTTTTGTACAATTCTGGTCTGAGAGGATTATTCCATTACATTTGAAACGCTTGTTTCAGTTAGGAATGATTTTTCTTTCACTTGAAAAGGTTTTTGTTTTCCCAAGATATGGTCATTTCAGTCAGATCTGGAGGTATAAAACCCGAATATGCCCTTTTAAATTTTGGTAGAGACAATATTTAAGTTTTTTGTTTTTTATTTCCAAGTTTCTATTCTTTTCGATGGGCATATTCTCTTTTCCTTATGCTTTTTATGATCTTGGAACATAATAAACAATGCGGAAAGGGTTTTCTTATCTGTGTATGATCTTTGTCGTGCACTCTATGTGATCTTGATAAATCAGAAGCAGAGGGAAAACTTGCATTTTCCGAGTAAGCTAACCAATATCTAACCTTTGTTGTCGTCGAGAAAAGAAATTTTTTTGTTGTGTGAAAATATTTTTTTATGAGCACGCTCTCCAAGGCCGTCAACAACAACAACAACAATCCTCCTTATTTAGACTATAATGTGTTTTGCACTAGCTCACTTGGTTAAAAGTATTTTACTTAGTAAGAGGACTTTAGTTCAAGTCTCTTTTTTGTTACTTTTTTTTTTTAAAGTTCATGCATTCATTGTAAAGTGCATTTCACTTAAGTTATAAAATTAAATCACTATTAAATAACTTTAATATTTTATTTTTAAGTTATTTTGCGACATCTTTCATTTACAAAGTAACTTCATTATAATAATGATTCTCGCTTATTCTATAAAAGTGGGTCACTTAATAAGTAATTTATTTAAAAGTGAGCTTATAGGAATAGTTAGAAGGAGCATCACTATGTGGACCAACTTATGCTTTCCACGTGCCTCTTTGGTTATTGTTTATGCCTTTTTTCAAAAGGGCATAACTTTCACATCCGAAGTTCGTTTTCAATGCTGTTTTTCTTAAACAACCTATTTTTTCGACATCTTTCCATATAGACCATTAGTTTCATATTTTTATGAATATTTTGATATGGATTCTCCCAATGATATTTTTCTTACCAGTACCAACTAATTATCATGGAAATGTCATATGGAAAATGTATTAAGAAGTAAACGATTTTATCGAATTACCTTGGGGAAATAAATAGAACCCATTGATGATGAAAATAAAGTCAAATGGGAAAATAAGAATGATGAAGCACGTGGACTGATCAAAATTTCCATCTCTCCTGATTTAAGGTTTCACCTTAAAGGAATTGATGCCCATAATGATGCTTGGGAAAAACTTGAAGTTGTGTTTGGTAAAAAATATATTATTCGAGCCCACCGGTTAAAGAATCAATTAATGAAATTAAGTCCAAAAGATTTTCCTTGCATTGAATATTACTTATTTAATATCCAAACACTTATACTTTTATGTATAGAATGCAAAATATATATGTAAGAAGATCTATGCATATATGTTATTCTTGCTAAGATTGGTAGTGCATATTCTATATTTGTATCTACCTTTTATGCCATCAGAGAAGCTCTAGGGAGTTCTTATAAAAAAAACTCTCTTGAGTCATTTTTTGATGCTCTAATTTGAGAGGAAGATAAGCTTCTACAACTTGGATTGATTAGCACTGCAGGCACATCCAACAAAGCCTTAGTGGCCTAGCAGAAAGATAAATCCAAGAATTTGAAAAAGCAACATCCTCACCACAACAACAAGAAAAATAAGGGTCCCAAACCCTCTTAGCCAGCTTCCGCTCCTAATGAGCACAAAGGAGAAAAATTCAAAAGTAAGAAGACTGATAGACATTGAAACTTTTGTGGGAGAGTTCATCAAGTGGAGTCCAAAATTTTTAAGAATATGAAAGCCTTAGAAGTCGTGATAAAGAAGCACAACATTGGTATTGATTCTACTTATTCTTCTTATTCTCATGGACATTCTTCTTATTCTTCTGGTTTCTCCTAAAATGCAACTTCTACTTCTTCTTCTGATGAGTGGCTCATTGATTCTAGAGAATCTTATCATATGCCTAAGGAAAAAGCCATATTTTTTTCTCTTAATGAATGCAACACAAAAATATTATTTGTTGGTGATGATATATCTCTTAGTATTGTAGGGCCTCGAACATTTCAAGTATATAATATTCATTGAATAAATTGTAACACACCCGACCCCCTAAATATTACCTAGGCTAATGGGGTGTCAAAATTCTTCTTTCACTAAGAATTAAATATCTTTAAATAAACGTCATGGATCATTTATTCTCACCGGGATCTTTCTAATGACTACAACCATGCTCAAAATCAAGATCCAAATCAAAATTTAGAATCTTCCGAATTTTTTATGGCTTCTAGTGGAAAATTCCACCTCACTACCACGTGTCTCTCATCACTCGTGTTGTATGACATGGAACTGGCTTAGAATATGGTGTGCCACCTCCCACCTATCCCATCAGTCCTTCCAGATCAACACCTCCAATCACTTGGGCCTATCTTCATTGTCATCAAGGTCCTCCTCCTTAAGAGTTGCGAGTTACTACAACCATCAAGTTACAATGACGAACACTCTAATGGTTATATTCCCAAATACAATGGATCTCAAGCCCTAACATCTAATGGCTCTTATCATGATGACAACTATAACTTGTACAATGATTAACTTATGCTCTTTAATCTCTTATAGAGTAAATAACTGGGACCTACAACAAATCCACGACTCAGATTTCATCTCACCTACTCACAGATCAATGACAATCATTAACCTTGAGATCCTCTTCGTCATCGATTTATTCTCTTGTTATCATTCTAAACCTTTATCCTGCCAACTTCTGATGAATGTATGAGATCTATCGGCCTATATATCTGATGATCGAGGTTAAAGAGAAGACCTAAATACTTCCATTATTTCCATGACGCTATCGTCTCATCAACCATTTTTTTGTTGACGCATGTCACCTCTCGATGCATTCTAGTTGTCATGTTGGCACCCCCGTAAACTTTCCACTCATGAACAAGAGGTTCCCTCAAGGCACAAGATTCTTTGACCCCTATAAGACCCTATGAATACCAGGGTGCTCATGTCACCTCACAAATGAAGACTTTTTACATATCTTGCAAGATTTCCTCCTAAGATGTAATATCCTTAGGGATACATGCTACCCCTACTTGGATTATTTTCATGAGTTAACATAATAAACAATGAAAAAAAACAAGAAGATTCCATTTTACTCAGGAATTTAATTTTTTATTCACATACATTCACATTTCCCTTTAAATCAAGAAATCACAAGTATTAATCATCAACACACATTCAAACAGATCAAGTTAAATGCTCACCTGTTCAAAGGAAGATCAACATCCAACTGACTAAGAGAGGATGTGTTTCCTCCCAACCTTAATATATGCTATAGAGTACCTTCCTACAATATGCCACCCCATTGCCAAACCATGATATCACAAGGGAAATGATTAATCTAGTTCTCAGATTTAGTATGATCCAAGAAGGTTACTCTCCTTCATCTACTAACAACAAAAAAATTTCCCCCCTTCCCACTAAGCTAAGCACTTCCATGGGTTTATCAGGTACCTTCCCAATTGGATTTACTCTGCACAAGGGAGCCCCTTCTCTTCTATTTAGTCCCTCAACGACCTCCCCTTACCAGTGCCATTTTATGTCTAATAAATACCAAATGCATTCCCCTATTGTTCCAATCTCGATCTGGGTCTTCTCTGTTTCAGGATGATCATAAATATTTTGAACGAGCTTCCTAATTTCTTCAAGGAAAGCTCTCCAATTTATTGTTTCTTCATTCTGTTCCCTTGAATTTCTTTGTTCAATACATCCTTCGCTTGTGATTCTACTTCTCACTTTATTTTCTCCAGATTATTATTCCTCTTGTGCCTTCTTCATGCTTTGGTTTCTCTTTTTATGCCACTCTTCGTTGCTCTTGTTGGGGGAAAATCCCCCTCTTTTTTCCTCTCTTCTATACCTTCATTATCGTCTAGTTGTTTCTTTCCACCTTTGGCCTCTTCTTCCACCAATTCCTTGGGATTCCCTTGAATTTTTCTAGATGCGACCTCCTATTCTGAGTATGAATTCCTGAAGGGGAAAATATGTAGGTGTTTTGTTCATCAGGTTATTTAGTTTACCCCTCAATCACCAATAATTCTCCCCCATTGATAGTTCATGTGGTCTATGCATACTCAAGTATGTGAGTAGGTGATTTATTCATTTTGCAGGTGCAAGATGAAGTGTTAAGAAAGCTTCATGTTTTCCTCATTGAAGCTTCTCCACTCCACCTCACTGATCCACCTCATCCATCCCACTCCATAGGTTCTCAATTGTGACATCATGGCCAATACTCTCAAGGATTTTCCCCTCTCATTCATCTATCTCGTGTTTTTCATTAATCAAAACATAATTACAAGCTTCATAATCATATTATATGAAGTCTTAGCATAATCACAATTATGGGGGAAAATGGGGTGGTACATAAATGATGTATTAAGTGTTCCAAGTATTTCCAACAACCTTCTATCAGTATATCAAATCACTCATCTAGGTGAAGATAAAACCATAGAGTTTTCACCTCACCAAGTTGTAATCAAGGATCTAAAGGATCCTAATCATGTTCTCACAGCTGGAATTGTTGACGATATTACTAGGTTGTACAAGTTTGACAACTTTGGGTGATCATTTGTTCCATCAGTGTTTTTTTTCCCATAGTAATTACTTGATCAAACTTTGGCTTGAGTGGTTTGGTCATCTAAACTATCTCTCATTGCAACAACTATGTAATAAAGAGATGGTGATTGGTCTTCCTCTTGTTTCTTGCAGAGATGGTGTTTGTGTTGGTTGTGTTCTTGGTAAACATCATTGGGATTTTTTTGAAAAACATGCCTCTTAGCATGCCTCGGCTTATTTCCATCACATTCATAGTGACTTGTGTGGTCAACTTTCTTCTCCTTATTTTTTTAGGTGAAAGTATTTATTAACTTTCATTGATGACTTTTCCAAAGGAAATTGTGTTCACTTCTTGAAACTCAAGAGATAAATTTTTGACAATTTTGTGGCCTACAAGGCCCTTGTAGAAAATTAGTTTGGACATCAACTTCAAAGGTTAAGAACAGATAATGGAGGTGAATATGTGAACAATAAATTTACAAGTTATTGCACCTCATAGGGAATCCAAATGAAACACAATGTTCCATATACACCACAAAAAATGGTGTTGTTGAGAGAAATAATCACACACTAAAAGAAACTGATAATTGTGTGATCCAATCTAAGGGATTACGTATAAATTATTGGGAAAAATCCATTAACTGTGCAAATTACATAGTAAATTGCATTCCCACAAAGGTTCTTAAAAATATGACACTTGAAGAAGCATGGAATAAAATTAAGCTAGATGTAAGCCACTTCTGTTTATTTAACAATATAACTTGGGCTCACATTCTTGGTGAGAAAAGGAAGTCTTTACAACCTAAGAGTGAGAAGTGTATTTTTCTTAGTTATTCTAAAGATGTCAAAGGTTACAAACTTCTTCAACCTCATCCTTCTCCTATTGTGTCTCCTTTTTAAATTCACCAATCCTATCCCAAGTTTTTCGTAAGGGGGGATGTTATGACATTTAGACACTTAGGAGTTAGTTAAGATCAATTTTGGTCTAATGTGTCATTAGGTTAAAGTATGTTTCTTAGTGTGTTTCTTTAGTATGCATTAGTATGCATTTGTAGTTAGAAAATCTGATGGTCACAATATGTTCCCAACATATAATGATCCGACGATTCATATTATCCTCGATCTTAATAGATACACTGATCAATAGATTAACATTCAATTGTTCCATCGTCTCTATTTAAAGAAAATGGAGGTTCATTTGTCAATGATCGATTGTGAGAAACTTTCTTGTAAATCTCTCTATAATGTTTTTATTTTGCATTAATAAATTTCTCCAAGTGGCCACGTTGGTTGGGGTTGTGGATGTTTCCCCATAGGGGTTTTACCATGTTAAAACATTATTTGTTGATATTTTATCTGGTTGTGTGAGTGGTTACTGAAGGTGTTCATCATCTATTGGAATACATGTGTTGTCGAACATAGCCTCATTTTCCTCCAAGGTAAAAAACAAGTTAGGCTAATCATTATCAGCAGGTGTACTCAAGAAAAAATTATTTCTTTTCCCAAAATCATCATTAAATTGATTCATTTCTAACCTAATATCTTGAGAAAAATAATTTGATATTTTACAATTTCTCTGTTTCATAAAGTCTCTCTCATCATCTAAGTATAACCTTAAATATAGATGTTTTTCAACGTAAGAATTAGAGTAATCATTACTTGAAGTAAATTATACAGATAGATCTCTATATAATGCCAAATAACTTTAAGAAGATATAAATGTTGGGTATGTGTTATATTCTTTTCATGGTTAGAATTAGTGTTTATGTTATGTTGGGCACACAAGGGTGGAGCACCCCCTTTCCTGGGAGGTCACAAGGGGCGGAGACCCCCTGTCTGGAGGGTTGAAAGGGCGTGGGAGGCCCCCTACACGAGGGTTCGGGGGAAGCAAGCCCGAAAAGAAAAATTGGTGGTTTTTTGCGTTCGTTTTTGGGTGGTTTTTTTGGCACATGGTTTTTGTCGATGGTTTTCTATTTCCAATTAAGGAATTGGGTTTGTTGACTAATATGGGTTATTGGATTAGGGTTTTGGATGCTACGATATCCTATATGTATACTGTATTGTAAACAGTGTATGAGGTGAATGAATATAGAATATGTTGGTTTTCCAGTTTCGGTTTCCAAGGGAAAAATATATGTGTAATGTGTGTATTTTCCATTGTATCTTTTTTTTTCTTTTATTGAAAATTTGTTTGCAATAAATAATTGTACAAGGTTAAAATCTACATTTGGTATCAAAGAAATTATTGGATTCATGGGAACACCTTTGTGGTCAGGGGTTTGGCTTAGGATTTTGATAAGTCTTGTTACAGTGGGAGATCTATGATATTGATTCTTTAAGTGAAAAGAAATGGAGAGAAGTTCAAAAATAGATATCGAGAAATTTAATGGGAAAAATTTTGAGCTATGGAAGCTCAAGATGGAAAATCTGTTGGTAGAAAGAGATCAATGGATCATGGTGGATCCAGGTACCACACCTACAGGAACATCAACAAATGACTGGATAAAGTTGGATCAGAAGGCGAAGAGCACAATATGATTGTATCTCTCAGATTCAGTATTACTAAATGTGTCAGGGGAAGCTACAACCAAGGAGTTATGGCATACATTTGGGAACTTATATCAGTCCAAGTCCCTAGTAAATAAACAGTTCTTGTGGAAGAATCTGTATAACCTGAGGATGAGAGATGGAGACTCGGTGACATAGCATATGAATGCCTTCAATGCTGTGGTAAGTCATTTGTTATCTGTTGAGATTAAAATTTTAGATGAAGATAAGTGTATCAATATTTTGTGTTATTTACCAGAATCGTGGGATAGTATGGTTGTGTCCATAGGTAGTAATATAACTAAATTTAGTTTTGATGACATGGTCTCATCCTTGTTTTCAGAGGAGATGAGATGGAAGAACATAGAAGGAAAAAACACATATGCATTATTTACAAGAGGACACTTCCAAGAAATAAATAGATCTAATTCCTCAAGTGGGCGATCTAAATCTAAAGGTAAATCTAAATCTCTCAGAAAGTTTGTAAATATATGTTGGAGATCTGGAAAAGAGGGGCACTTCAAGAAGCAATCATATCCAAAAGAGTTGAGAGAGTGAAGGGATCTGAAGGTACTCCCTCTACATAAGAAAATACCTCCAAGAAAGAAGGAGGGAATGTGTACTTGGTGTTGATTATTTGGGTTGGTTTTCATTGATGTCAACCCTTGAATAAAGTTTGTTAGCAAATTCCGGTAGCACAAAGGTTTGGGTAATGGACCCAAGTTTGTTTGATGGATAATGGTATGAGTTTTGATATATTTGTAGGTAAGAATATTTTAGATGGATAGTACAAGTCATTTCATTTTCGGTGGTATGTGGAATGTCACATAACTCCTCATGCTTAGAGATTTATGGCCATGTGAAGTTGGAGAACCCTCATGAGTCATCTAGAAGCCCCAAAAGGTCAAAGTAGTCAAAGTGGTTTAAGAGATTTTAGAAGGTAAATAATAAAGTGAAGTGATGAGTGTACTATAAATCAAAGTGAATACAAAATAAATTATTTAATTAATAAAGTTAATGGAGAAATTACTAAGTGGAAAAGTGGTTAGAAGTGGGTTAGCTCTAAAATAAGGAAAGTGGTTTAAGATGGTTAGAATGTAACCTCTTGAGGTAAAGTGAAGTGATAAGTGTACTATAATTCAATGTGGATACGAAATAAATTATTTAAATAATAAAGTTAATGGAGAAGTTATTAATTGGACAAGTGGTTAGAAGTGGGTTAGCCCTAAAATAAGGAAAATGGGTTAAGATGGTTAAAAGCTAACCCCTTGAGGAAGCTACATGAAAGCATAAATAAGAGGCAAGGCTCTCTCATTTTAATTACACTTGAGAATATTGAATATCTACAAGTGACCGAGGTAACCAAAGGATATATAATCCAAATTTGAGAGGGAAGGTGAATTAAATAAGGTCAAAATGCAAGGGAGGATAAATTCTTTTGATGATTCTTTCTAAGGTATGTTATTTAAAGGTCATCTCACCATTTTCGCAATAATTTTTTTTCTAGAATGATTCAGACCATGAAATTGGGAATCCATTGAGGAAACATATCCAAGTAGTCATGATACAAATTTCATCTTGTGGGTCGTTGTATTTTTGTAGTTACACGCCGTGGAAAATAGGGTTTGTGGCTAGTCCTGAAACTAGTCTAAAACATGTGTTTCGGGTAAAAATGTCATAACTTCTTCATAACAGATCCAAATTCAGTAAGAATTTTTTTTTTGGTTAGAGTACAGTCTGTAGTATTTTTTGTACCATTATCATATCCATACAACAAATATTCCATGTGGGGAATTCTCTACAAGTTCTCTCTCTAGAATAAGCCAAAACTCAACAAGGTATTCCATTTTTGCTATAACTCCTTTTATGAGAGGTTCCAAGTAGTGAAATTTGGAGGAATTGCATAAAAGACACTGAAGAACATTGTGTACCATTTTTAGAGCTTTATTCATTACAGGTACATAGTTATGATTATTGCAAGTTAGGGTTGTTGACTAATCCAAATTTAGTCATGTGAGACTAAAGTAAAGTTTGATGAAAATGCTAGTCTCTTGTTGTTAAAGTTAAGGAAGGTTTGCAGGTATTTGATCATATACACTAGGTCTATTACAGAGTTACAATTCATATTTGTATGATGAAATTGATGAGGGATTTTGGTTGAGGTACATGTTGGGTACATGGTTGAGACAAGTAGTTGATGAGTTGGCACATACATGAGGTGTATTGTTGATGATGTTGGTACATCTTGATGAGTCATAGTTGATGAGTAGTTGATACATGNGAAATTGATGAGGGCTTTTGGTTGAGGTACATGTTGGGTACATGGTTGAGACAAGTAGTTGATGAGTTGGCACATACATGAGGTGTATTGTTGATGATGTTGGTACATCTTGATGAGTCATAGTTGATGAGTAGTTGATACATGATTGGTACATACTTGGTACATGAGTTGAGGAACTTTTTAGTAGTATTGTTGACACATGGTTTATTGATGATGTAGCATACTTGTATTGGTATATTATTAGAAGCACATATTGATCTTGGTGATGATTATGAGTTGTTGTGTTATGCTTGGTTGATGCACATATTTGAGAGTTGTCTTGGTGATTTATCTTGGTGAGTAGATATGATTTGGTTGATAAGATTGATGAGATAGGCTGTTGTGATTGGTTTTTTGGATAGGTTGTTGTGACAGGTTATTTGTACAGTTTTGGTGCATGGTAGATGCACTTGTTCATGGTATAGGTTGAGGTACAGGTTGGTGCATGGTTGATGCACTTTTTTATGGTATAGGTTGATTACAAGTTGTTAGGTACAGGTTGGTGCATGGTTGATGCACTTGTTTATGGTACATGTTGATTACAGGTTGAGGTACAGGTTGATGCATGGTTGATGCATGGTTCAGGTTATTGGTATAGGTTGTTTGGTGCAGGTTGATTGGTACAGGTTTACAACAGTATATCTCATAGTGATAGTGTGATGGTGGTTCCATCATTCTACTTATATGCTAGGGCAGTTGGACGTGGCAAGGACAGGTGGTTGTAGCCACCTTCCGGTTGTAGTCGAAGAACATAGGGGGTTGTAGCCTCCTTCTGGTTATAGCCAAAGAATTGCGGAGTTGGAGCTTACCTCAGGTTTTAGCCTAATAAACTAGGGGTTTGGAGCCTCCTTCAAGTTGTAGCTATAAAACAAAGGAAGTTGGTGCTTCCAATGAATGTAATTCTTAACGACATATAAGAAAAAGCATTATGTGGTTTTCTCCTGCTTTTGGTTTCCACGTAAAGCACTGATGTACTGTGTATGTGTATGATTGCTCATTTTTTCATTGTTTATTTACTCTGCAACTATTGGATGATAATTCTACATTAATATAGCACTTTGATTTTATGGTGAAAAATGATTAAATTGCTCTATTACTAATTCACCGCCCCTCTCAGTAATCCAACAATTGGTTTCAGAGTCGGTTCCTTCAAGAAATAGTTTAACCAGTGGAAGGAGATCATGGATTATTCTGAGAAGGGAGTACCAATGTTTAATGGTCATAATGATTTAAAGAGGGAGATATGAAGCATAAGGACGAAAGTATTTTTACATGCACAGGGGCATTAGATTTGGCTATTAGTTGTTAAAGGATATGATAGTTCAAAAAGGGAAAAGACTGCAACCAAGAAGGAATTGAAGAAAAATAACAAAATAGAAATGGATTTCACATGGGAAGGATTACCTAATCTGGTAAGAGAAAAGTTTGGTAAATGTTCATCAGGAAAAGAACTTTGGGATGAGTTACATGACATATATTCTTCACTCGTCGCAGATTCAGAAAATTTCAAAGAAGATACAAATCAAGACTAATTATGTTCACCATGTCAAACAAATTCAGAAGATGAAGAGTACATAATCATCAGAGGTACGTTGTTTTTATTTAATTATAAAAAACGCGGACATCTTGAAATATAATTCCATGAAGGAAATGATACATAAAAACTAATTGAAAATGAAGACAATTATGAAGAAGAATTGTCTAGTCCTTTAGATGAACTAAGAAAATAAAATATGTCACTCAAGAAAGAACTGATGAAACAAAAGGAAAGTGTTCACATTTTTGAAGAAGCCCAACAGGTCATCGAGAAATTAATAACTCAACTAGAAGAAGCCAGAAAGATTGAAGAAAATCTTGAATATCAAAAGCAGTTTTTGGAAGCCAACATAGCATCACATAAGGAAGAAGCATAAATGAGAGAGAAGATACTGACATATCATATTAAGTAAAGAAATAACGATCTAAACCAGCTTGAGGTAGAGTTTGGTCAAGAAGAGAAAGGACTTGAAGAATAAATAATCACATTAAAAATTTAGCTTGGAGAAGCGAAAAGAACAAAAGAAGTCATGAAGTCTCAGATAATGAAGAAATAAGAAGAGATTGAGAATCTTGAAGAAGAATTTGTCACATTAAGAAGTAAAATCGTCAAGCTCAACAAGAACTTTCAAGAGACAGAAACATCCACATTAGTTATAGATAATGAAGAGAAACACTTTAGGTTGCTAGAAAAGAAGAATGAAGAAAATAGAAAGAGTTATGCATAAGTACTCAAAGGAAAGAATCATGGTCAACCAGAATCTAAGAAAACTATTAAAGATACATCTTCAAGAATACCATCCATGTTCAAGCCACAAATAATCTTCAATCATGATCATGATCAGTCAAGACAAAAATTCAGAAGGACTACACCACAAAGAAGATCATTAACTCCCAGGTATGCAACTTTCTTTTATGGTCATTGTTTTTATTGTACTAATTTCGGACATAAGATTGCAGATTGCAAGGATTATAAAATAAATGTTCAAGAAAGAAGTGCCTATGTGGCACCACATAACATTGAATGTTACAAATGTCATAACTATGGAAAAATAACTAGTGATTGTAGAAGCGTGATCGATACTTCCATGAAAGAGAACACTGATATCAGATATAAGAAAGTATGGATAAGATAAAAGGAAGAACAAGTGAACAAAGACTAGGTACCAGAGATCGCATGATTGGCAATAAAACAAGATGAAGAAAATTCTACAGAGAAAAAGAAAGATGTGAGATACAGAAAGGTTTGGAAAATAACTAAAAGAAAAGAAGGACATGTAAATAATGAACAGGTTCAATAGATTATACTTTCAAGAATTATAGTGAAAGATGAATCCACTGAAAGAAAGAAATAATTCAAAGCTCAGAGAGATGATGAATCTACCAATGAATATTATTATTAATACACATCAGAGAAGGAATTATTCTAAGCCATCCGGATTAAAGACTCCTAGGTAATATGAATATTAGATAGGGGGATTCTATGCGATAGCTGTGACATACCAAAGAACCATCCTTCGAGTAGCTTGCAGAGTTTGAGAAGACAGATCCATAATAGTCAATTAGCATAAGTACAATTTGATAGATTAATCAAGACTTCATGATAGTATAGTGATAAATGGGTCATCATTATGTATAGTTGTACAAGTAGAGTCTTGGACAGTATGGACATAGATGGATTCGTAAGAACACTTAGCAGGTTTGGACAGATATATGACATTGGACGAGAGTATGGATTCATATATTGGTTCAGAGAGTGGTTCAGAGACAAAGGAACATTATCACAATGGATGATAATTACACAAGAAATGGCTCGAACAATGTTAATGGATTCCAAATTGACAGATATTTTTTGGACACATGCAGTGCATACAACAATTCACATTCAAAATAGAGTAATGCTCATAAACAACAATGATAAAACTCCCTACAAACTATGGAAAGGAAGCGCAGACAACAACCTCTAGATCAAGGTAACTCAAGGTAGTATTTTATTAATTGAAATTTATGTTGATGATATTGTTTTTGGAAGTACTAATCACAGGTTAAGCCAAAATTTTGCAAAGGATATGCAGAATGAATTTGAAATGTCATTACTTGGAGAACTATCCTTCTTTCTAGGTCTTCAGATATGTCAAAGCAACCAAGGAATTTTTATTTCTCAAACTAATTATATTAGAGAAATGCTAAAGAGGTTTGGAATGGAAGATTGAAAACTAGTTACCACTCCTATGCAAACCAATTGGAAGTTGAGAAAGATGATGATTCAAAATCTATAGACCAGAGGTAATACATGTCAATGATTGTTAGCTTGCGATATGTGACAACATCCAGACCAAATGTAATGCAGACAGTTGTACAGGTGGCACGATTTCAAGCAACACCAAAGGAGTCACATGTATTATAAGTAAAGAGGATTTTCATATATCTCAAAGGAACATAAGATTTTGGGTTATGGTATCCAAAAGGAAAGGATCTATCACGTATTACCTACATAGATGCAGATTGGGTAGGTTGCACTGATAACCAACGAAGCACCAGTGGAGCAACGTTCTACTTGGGTGAGTGTTTAGTATCATGGCTAAGAAAGAAAAAATCATTAGTATCCTTATCTACAGTCGAGGCAGAGTATATTGCAGCAACATGATGTTGTACACAGGTTCTCTGGATGAACCAAACTCTCATAGATATACAGGTTGAGTATGATGATCGAATTCCAATCTATTGTGATAATACAAGCATCATTAGTATCTCAAATAACCCGGTGATGCACTCCAAGATGAAGAACATTCCAATCAAGTATCACTTTCTACGGGAACAGGTTACAGATAAGAACATCAGAGTTCAATATGTGGGCACAAAAGAACAAGTGGCAGACATATTTACAAAACCACTTCCATGGGAATCCTTTGAGTATCTACACCAGAGACTCGGAGTAATTTCTATTCCAAAATGAATGTTTTTGAATTCTTATCTTATATGTCTTAGATTTACATGAGAAAGCACCATAAAGAGGACAATTTATGTTGGAAGATCAGTTTCAGGAAGAGTTCATTCAGGGGGAGTATCCCCAAGAATAGTTCAATTAGGGGGAGCAACCCCGGATGGAAAGATACCTTTTCCATTGATGACAAAGGGGGAGAGATTTATCAGATGCATGCTTAGAGAAAGAGCACATAGGCATGGTTCCATGGGGAGCAATGGTCACAGGGGGAGCATGAGTGATATGAATTTAGTATTGCATGAGAGTGTTTCCATCAATGCCAAAGGGGGATATTGTTTATTATTTGGGTTGATTGTCATTGATGCCAACCTTTGAAGAAAGTCCGATAGCAAATTCTGGTAGCACAAAGGTTTGGGTAATGGACCCAATTTTGTTTAATGGATAATGGTATGAGTTTTGATATATTTGTAGGTAAGAATATTCTATATGGATAGTTCATGTCATTCCATTTCCAGTGGTATGTGGAACGTAACATAACTCCTCACGGTTAGAGAGTTATGGCCATGTGAAGTTGGAGAACCCTCATGAGTCATCTAGAAGCCACAAAAGGTCAAAGTAGTCAAAGTGGTTTAAAAGATTTTAGAAGATAAATAATAAAGTGAAGTGATGAGTGTACTATAAGTCAAAATGAATACAAAATAAATTATTTAAAAAATAAAGTTAATGGAGAAATTACTAAGTGGACAAGTGGTTATAAGTGGGTTAGCCCTAAAATAAGGAAAGTGGTTTAAGATGGTTAGAAGGTAACTCCTTGAGGTAAAGTGAAGCGATGAGTGTACTATAAGTCAAAGTTGATACAAAATAAATTATTTAAATAATAAAGTTAATGGATAAATTACTAATTGGACAAGTGGTTAGAAGTGGGTTAACCCTAAAATAATGAAAGTGGGTTAAGATGGTTAAAAGGTAACCCCTTGAGGAAGCTACATGAAAGTATAAATAAGAGGCAAGGCTCTCTCATTTTAATTACACTTCAGCATATTGAATATATACAAGTGACTTAGGTAACCAAAGGATATCTAAGCTGAATTTCAAAGGGAAGGTGAAGTAAAGAAGGTCGAAATTCAAGGGAGGATAAATTCTTTTGATGATGCTTTCTAAGGTATGTTAGTTACAGGTCAAGTCACCATTTTCGCAATAATTTTTTTTCTAAAATGATTCAGACCATGAAATTTGGAGGACATTGAGGAAACATATCCAAGTAGTTGTGATGCAAATTTCAGCTTGTGGGTCGTTGTATTTTTGGAGTTACACACCGTGGAAAATAGGGTTTGTGGCTAGTCCTGAAACTAGTCTAAAACATGTGTTTCGGGTAAAAACACCATAACTTCTTCATAAAAGATCCAAATTTAGTAAGAAAAAATGTATTGGTTAGAGTATAATATGTACTATTCTGTGTACCATTTTCAGATCCATAAAACAAATATTCCATGTGGGGATTTCTTTACAAGTTCCCTCTCTAGAACAAGTCATAAATCAACAAG
>JASDQU010102136.1:316432-339220 GCA_032191745.1 Picea mariana
AAATAAACAATGAACAAATGAGCAATCACACACATACACAGTACACTAGTGTTTTACGTGGAAACCCAAACCGAGAGAAAACCATGGAATGTTTTTTCTTATATGTATTTAATAATTACATTCATTGGAAGCACCAACTTCCTTTGTTTTCCAGATGCAACTGGAAGGATGCTCCAACCCCCTAATTTCTCAGGCTACAACCTGAGGGAAGCTCCAACTCCCCAATTATCTGGATACAACCCCCTATGTTCTCCGGCTACAATCGAAAGGTGGATACAACCACCTATCCTTTCCCTGTCCAAACTCCCTGACGTATAAGTAGAATGATGGAACCATTGTCACACTATCACTATGAGATATACTTCTGTAAACCTGTACCAATAAACCCGCACCAAACAACCTAAACCATGCATCAACCTATACCTCAACCTGTAACATGAACAAGTGCATCAACCATGCACCAAACATGTACGAATAACCTGTCACAACAACATGTACGAATAACCTGTCACAACAACATGTCCAAACAACCTATCAAAACAACTTGTCTCATCAATCTTATCAACCAAATCAGATCTATTCACTGAGATGAATCACCAAGACAAATCTCAAATATGTGCATCAACCAAGCATAACACAACAACTCATAATCATCACCAAGATCAATATGTGTTTCTAATAATATACCAATACAAGTATGATACATCATCCATAAACCATGTGTCAACAATACTACTAACAAGTGCCTCCAACCATGTACCAAGTATGTACCAATCATGTATCAATTACTCATCAACTATGACTCATCAAGATGTACCAACATCATCAATTATACACCTCATGTATGTGCCAACTCATCAACTACTTGTCTCAACCATGTACTCAACATGTACCTCAACCAAAATCCCTCATCAATTTCATCATCCAAATCCGATTTGTAACTATTTAATATAGCTGGTGTATATGATCACATACCTGCAAACCTTCCTTAACTTTAACAACAAGAGTCTAGCATTTTCATCAAACTTTACTTTAGTCTCACATGACTAGTTTTGGATTAGTCAAAAACCCTAACTTTCAATAATAATAACTATGTACCTGTAATGAATAAAGATATGGAAATGGTACACAATGGTATTCAATGTCTTTTATGCAATTCCTCCATTTCTCACTACTTGGAACCTCTCAGAAAAGGAGTTATAGCAAAAATGGCATACCTTGTTCAATTTTGGCTTCTTCTAGAGAGCAAACTTGTAGGGCGTGCCCCGCATAGAATATTTGTTGTATGGTTCTAAAAAAATTACAAAGAATACTACAGATTATAATATAACCAACACATGTGGTCTTACATAATTTGGATCTGTTATGAATAATTTATGACGTTTTTACCCGAAACACCTGTTTTAGACTAGTTTAAGGACTAGCCCAAAACCCTATTTTCCATGGAGTGTAACTCCAAAAATACAATGACCCACAAGATAAAATTTCTACCACAACTACTTGGATATGTTTCCTCAATGGAATCCCAATTTCACAGTCTGAGTCATTCTAGAAAAAAAGTTATTGTGAAAATGGTGAGATGACCTGTAAATAACATACCTTAGAAAACATCATCAAAACATTTTATACTCCCTTGAATTTCGGTCTTCTTTACTTCACCTTCCCTCTGAAATTAGGCTTAGATATTCTTTGGTTACCTCATTCAACTGTATATATTCAATATGCTCAAGTGTGATTAAAATGAGAGAGTCTTTCTTCTTATTTATACTTTCATGTAGCTTTCTTAAGGTGTTACCTTTTAACCATCTTAACCCACTTTCCTTATTTTAGGGCTAACCCACTTGTCCACTTAGTAATTTCTCCATTAGATTTATTATTTAAATAATTTATTTTGTATTCACTTTGACTTATAGTACACTCATCACTTGAATTTATTATTTACCTTCTAAAATCTCTTAAACCACTTTGACCTTTTGGGGCTTCTAGATGACTCATGAGGGTTCTCCAACTTCACATGGCCATAACTCTCTAACCGTGAAGACTTATGTGACATTACACATACCACCGGAAATGGAATGACATTTACTATACATATGTAATATTATTACCTGAAAATATATAAAAAATCATACCATTATCCATCAAACAAACTTAGCTCCATTATCCAAACTTGGGTTCTCCAACTTCACATGGCCATAACTCTCTAACCATGAGGAGTTATGTGATGTTACACATACCTCCGGAAATGGAATGAAATGTACTACCCATATAGAATAGTCTTACCTTAAAATATATTAAAACTCATACCATTGTACATCAAACAAACTTGGTTCCATTACCCAAACCTTTGTGCTACCGAAATTTCTCCAAGGGTTGACATCAGTCACTAAGGGTTGAAATCAATCTAAAATATCACTCTCCAATGGTTGAAATCAATGACAATCAACAATACATACCAACTGTCCATCAAGCTAAGCCAACTATATGACATCTCCCCCTTTGGCATTGATGGCAACACTTAGTCCTGATAACATTCATACTTATACTTCTCATCAATGTTTCTATATCTCCCTCTTTGACATCAATGGCAAAGGGTACCTCCCTTTGGGGCTTCTCCCCCTGTCTACACACCTTTGTTCTCTCTCTCCAAGCATTTCTATCCTTCATCTGATAAATCTTTCCCCGTTTGTCATCAATGCCAAAGGTATCTTTCCATTCGGGGTTGCTCCCTCTAATTGAACTGTCCTTGGTCATACTCCCAACCTGAACTATCCTCTTTATGGTGCTTCCTCTTCCTCATGTAAATCTAAGACATATAATATAAGCATTCAAAAGCATTCATTTTGGAGTATAAATTACTCTGATTCTCTAGCGAATATACTCAAAGGCTTCCCATGGAAGAGGTTTTGTAAATATGTCTGGCACTTGTTCTTTTGTTCCCACATATTAAACTCTGATGTTGTTCTCTGCAACCTGTTCTCGTAGAAAGTGATACTCTATTAGAATGTGCTTCATCTTGGAGTGCATCATCGGGTTCTTTGAGATACTGATGGCGTTTGTATTATCACAATAGATTGGAATGGGTTCATCATACTCAAATTGTATATCTAAGTAGAACGTTGCTCCACTAGTGCTTCATCGGTCATAAATGCAACCTACTCAATCTGCATCTGTGTAGGAAATAAGTGATAGATCCTTTCCTTTTGGATACCATAATCCAAACTCTTATGTTCCTTTGAGATATCTGGAAACCCTCTTTACTGCTAAGACATGTGAAACCTTTGGTGTTGCTTGAAATCGTTCCACCTGTCCAACTGCCTGCATTACATCTGGTCTAGATGTTATCACATATAGTAATCTACCAATCATTGACCTATATTGCCTCTGGTCTGTAAACTTTGAATCATCATATTTTCTCAACTTACCACTGGTTTGCATAGGAGTAGTAACTGGTTTTCAATCTTCCATTCTGAACCTCTTTAGAATTTCTTTGATATACTTAGTTTGATAAATAACAATTCCTGGGTTTCTTTGACATATCTAAATACCCAGAAAGAAGGATAGTTCTCCAAGTAATGACATTTCAAATTCATTCTGCATATCCTTTGCAAATTTCTGGCTTAACCTATCATTAGTACTTCCAAAAACAATATCATAAACATAAATTTCAATTAATAAAATACTACCTTGAGTTACCTTGATGTAGAGGTTGTTGTTTGTGCTTCCTTTCCATAGTTCATAGGGTGTTTTGCCATTGGTGTTTCTAAGAATTACTCTGTTTTGAATGTGAATTGTTGTATGCACTGCATGTGTCCAAAACATATCTTTCAATTTGGAATCCATTAGCATTGTTTGAGCTATTTCTTGTGTAATTATCATCCATTATGATAATGTTCCTTTGTCTTTGAACCACTCTTTGAACCACTCTATGAATCCATGCTCTTTTCCATACTATCCAAGACTCTACTTGCATAATTGTCCATAATGTTGATCCATTTATCACTATATTGTCATGAATTATTGATCAATCCATCAAATTGTACTTCTACTAACTGACTGCTCTAGATCTGTCTTCTCAAACTCTGTAAGTTGTTCGAAGGATGATTCTTTGGTTTATCACAGCTATCGAATAGACTCCCCCTGTCTAATATCCATATTACCTGGGAGTCTCTAAGCTGGATGGCTCAAAAAAATTCATGCTCTGATGTGTATTCATCATCATATTCATTAGTAGATTCCTCATCATCTTCATTGGTACATTCATCATCTCTCTGAGCTCTGACTTATTTCTTTCTGTCTGTGGATTCATCTTTCACTACAATGCCTGAAAGTACAATCTCTTGAACCTGTTCCTTATTTACCTATCCTTCTTTTCTTTCAGTTATTTTCCAAACCTTTCTGTATCTGACATCTTTGTTTTTCTCTATAGAATTTTCTTCATCTTATTTTATTGCCAATATTGCAATCTATGGGATCTGGTCTTTGTTCACATGTTCTTCGTGTTTTCTTATCCATACTTTCTTATATCTAATATCAATGTTCTCTTTCATGGAAGTATCGATCATGCTTCTACAATCACTAGCTATGTGTCCATAGTTATGATATTTGTAACATTCAATGTTACGTGGGGCCACATATGCACTTCTTGCTTGAATTTTTTTTTTATAATCCTTGCAATCTGCAACCTTATGTCCAAAATTAGTACAATAAAAACAATGACCATAAAATAAATTTGCATACCTGGGAGTGAATGATCTTCTTTGTGGTGTAGTCCATCTGAATTTTTTCCTTGACTAATCATGATCATGATTCAAGCTTCTTTGTGGCTTAAACATGAATGTTCTTCTTGAATATGTATATTCAATATTTTTCTTAGATTCAGGTTGACCATGATTCCTTCCTTTGAGTACTTCTGCATAAATCTTTCTATTTTCTTCATTCTTCTTTTCTAGCAACCTTGAGTGCTTCTGTTCATTCTCTATAACTGATGTGGATGTTTCTGTCTCTTCAATGTTCTTGTTGAGCTTGATGATTTTACTTCTCAATGTGACAACTTCTTCTTCAAGCTTCTCAACCTCTTCTTCTTTCTTCATTATCTGAGACTTCATGACTTCTTCTGTTCTTTTCGCTTCTTCAAGATGAATTTTTAATGTGATTATTTCTTCTTCAAGTCCTTTCTCTTCTTGACCAAACTCTACCTCATGTTGGTTTAGATCAATAGTTCTTTCCTTAAGATGATCTATCAATATTTTCTCTCTCATTTATGCTTCTTCCTTCTGTGCTTCTATGTTGGCTTCCAAATACTTCTTTTGATATTCAAGTTTTTCTTCGATTTTTCTGGCTTCTTGTAGCTGAGTTCTTAAGTTCTCGATGGCCTGTTGGGATTTTTAAAAAATGTGAACACTTTTCTTTTGTTTCATCAATTCTTTATTGGGTGACTTGTTTTCTTCTCTTAGTTAATATAAATCACTAATCAATTATGCTTCATAATTGTCTTCCTTTTCAATTAGTTTTTCTGTTTCATTTCCTTCATGGAATTCTATTTCAAGATGTCTGCGTTTTTCACAATTAGAGAAAAACAACATACCTTTGGTGATTATGTACTCTTCATCTTCTGAATCTGTTTGACATGGTAAACATAATTCTTCTTGATCTGTATATGCATCTTCTTTGGCATTTTCTGAATCTGGGATGGGTGAAGAATATATGTCATGTAACTTATCCCAAAGTTCTTTGGCTGATGAAAATTTACCAACCTTTTCTCTTACCGGATTAGGTAATCCTTCCTAGATGAAACCCATTGCTATTTTGTTATTATTCTTCAATTATTTCTTGGCTATAATCTTTTCCCTTTTTGAACTATCATATCTTGTAACAATTGATAGCCAAATAAAATGTCCCTGTGCTTGTAAAACTACTTTTGTCCTTCTACTCCACATCTAATACTTAAAACCATTATGACCATTAAAAATTGGTACTCCATTCTCAGAATAATCCATGATCTCCTTCCAGTGGTTAAACTGTTTCCTAAAGGAACCGGCTCTGATACCAATTGTTGGATTACTGAGAGGGGGTTGAATCGGTAATAGAGAAATTTAATCTTTTTTCACCATAAAATGAAAGTGTTATATCAATGTAGAATTATCATCCAATAGTTGCAAAGTAAATAAACAATGAACAAATGAGCAATCACGCACATACAAAGTACACCAGTGTTTTATGTGGAAACTCGAGCCAGGAGAAAACCACAGAATGTTTTTTCTTATATTTCTTTAAGAATTACATTCATTGGAAGCACCAAATTCCTTTGTTTTCTAGCTGCAACTGGAAGGAAGCTCCAACCCCCTAGTTTATCGGGCTACAACCTGTGGTAATTTCCAAATCCCCAATTCTCTGGCTACAACCAGAAGGATGATACAACCCCCTATGTTCTCTAACTACAACCGGAAGGTGGCTATAACCACCTTTCCTTGCCCCGTCCAACCGCCCTGGCGTATAAGTAGAATGATGGAACCAATGTCACATTATCACTATGAGATATATTGTTGTAAACCTGTACCAATCAACCTGCACCAAACAACTTGTACCAATAACCTGAACCATGTATCAACCATGCATCAACCTGTACCTCGACCTGAACCATGAAAACATGCATCAACCATGCACCAAACTTGTATGAATAACCTGTCACAACAACCTATCCAAACAACCTATCACAACAACCTGTCTCATCAATCTTATCAACCAAATCAGATCTACTCACCAAGATCAATCACCAAGGCAACTCTCAAATATGTGCATCAACCAAGCATAACACAACAACTCATAATCATCACCAAGATCAATATGTGCTTCTAATAATATACCAATATAAATATGTTACATAATCCATAAACCATGTGTCAACAATACTACTAACAAGTGCCTCCAACCATGAACCAAGTATGTACCAATCATGTATCAACTACTCATCAACTATGAATCATCAAGATATACCAACCTCATGTATGTGCCAACTCATCAACAACTTGTCTCAACCATGTACTCAACATGTACCTCAAACAAAATCCCTCACCAATTTCACCATCCAAATCTGATTTGTAACTCTGTAATATACCTGGCGTATATGATCACATGCCTGCAAACCTTCCTTAAATTTAACAACAAGAGACTATCATTTTCATCAAAATTTACTTTAGTCTCACATGACTAGTTTTGGATTAGTCAAAAACCCTAACTTGCAATAATAATAACTATGTACATGTAATGAATAAAGATTTGAAAATGGTACACAATTTTCTTCAATGTCCTTTATGCAATTCCTCCAGTTTTCACTACTTGGAACCTCTCAAAAAAGGAGTTATAGAAAAAATGACATACCTTGTTGAATTTTGGCTTATTCTAGAGAATAGACTTGTAGAGCGTTCCCCGCACATAATGTTTTCTGTATGGATCTGAAAATTGTAAAAAGAATACTAAAGACTGTACTCTAACCAACACATTTTGTATTACAGAATTTGGATTTTTTATGAAGAAGTTAAGACGTTTTAACCTGAAACACCTTTTTTAGACTAGTTTCAGGACTAGCCAAAAACCCTATTTTCCACGAAGTGTAACTCCAAATATACAACAACCCACATGCTAAAATTTGTACCACAACTACTGGGATATGTTTCTTCAATGTCCTCCCAATTTCACGGTATGAGTCATTCTAGAAAAAATGTTATTGTGAAAATGGTGAGATGACCTGTAAATAACATACCTTAGAAAGCATCATCAAAAGAATTTACCCCCCCTTGAATTTCAGCCTTCTTTACTTCACCTTCCCTCTGAAACTCGGCTTAGATATCCTTTGGTTACCTTAGTCACCTGTAGATATTCAATATTCTCAAGTGTGATTAAAATGAGAGAGCATTGCCTCTTATTTATACATTCATGTAGCTTCCTCAGGGGGTTACCTTTTAACCATCTTAACCCACTTTCCTTATTTTAGGGCTAACCCACGTGTCCACTTAGTAATTTATCCATTAAATTTATTATTTAAATAATTTATTTTGTATTCACATTGAGTTATATTACACTCATCACTTCACTTTATTATTTACCTTCTAAAATCTCTTAAACCACTTTGACTTTTTGGGGCTTCTAGATGACTCATGAGGGTTCTCCAACTTCACATGGCCATAACTCTCTAACCGTGAGGATTTATGTGACATTACACATACCACCGGAAATGGAATGACATGTATTATCCATATAGAATAGTCTTACCTAAAAATATATAAAAACGAATACCATTATCCATCAAACAAACTTGGGTCCATTACCCAAACTTGGGTTCTCCAACTTCACATGGCCATAACTCTCTAACAATGAGGAGTTATGTGACGTTCCACATACCACTGGAAATGACATGACATGTACTACCCATATAGAATAGTATTACCTTCAAGTATATTAAAACTCATACCATTATACATCAAACAAACTTGGGTCCATTACCCAAACCCTTATGCTATCATAATTCGCTACCAGACTTTCTCCAAGGGTTGACATCAATCTACAATATCACTCTCCAATGGTTGACATTAATGAAAACAAAAAATCCATGCCAACTTTCCATCAACCTAAGCCAAATATCTGACAGTTCCAAGTAGTGAAATCTGGAGGAATTGCATAAAAGACACTGAAGAACATTGTGTACCATTTTCAGATCTTTATTCATTACAGGTACATAGTTATGATTATTGAAAATTAGGGTTTTTGACTAATCCAAGATTAGTCATGTGAGACTAAAGTAAAGTTTGATGAAAATTCTAGTCTCTTATTGTTAAAGTTAAGGAATGTTTGCAGGTATGTGATCATATACACCAGGTCTGTTACAGAGTTACAAATCATATTTGGATGATGCAATTGATGAGGGATTTTGGTTGAGGTACATGTTGGGTACATGCTTGAGACAAGTAGTTGATGAGTTGACACATACATGAGGTGTATAGTTGATGATTTTGGTACATCTTGATGAATCATATTTGATGAGTAGTTGATACATGATTGGTACATACTTGGTACATGGTTGGAAGCACTTGTTAGTAGTATTGTTGACACATGGTTTATGGATGATGTAAAACACTTGTATTGGTATATTATTAGAATCACATATTGATCTTGGTGATGATTTGAGTTGTTGTGTTATTCTTGGTTGATGCGCATCTTTGAGAGTTGTCTTGGTGATTGATCTTGGTGAGTATATATGATTTGGTTGATAAGATTAATGAGACAGGTTGTTGTGATAGGTTGTTTGGACAGGTTGTTGTGAAATGTTATTTCTATAGGTTTGGTGCATGGTTGATGCACTTGTTCAAGGTACATGTTGAGGTCCAGGTTGGTGCATGGTTGATGCACTTGTTTATGGTACAGATTGATTACAGGTTGTCAGGTACAGGTTGGTGCATATTTGGTGCACTTGTTTATGGTACAAGTTGATGCATGGTTCAGGTTATTGGTATAGTTTGTTTGGTGCAAGTTGATTGGTACCGGTTTACAACAATATATCTCACAGTGATACTGTGATAGTGGTTCCATCATTCTACTTATACGTCAGGGCAGTAAGACGAGGCAAGGACATGTGGTTGCAGCCACCTTCTGGTTCTAGACAAAGAACATAGGGGGTTTTAGCCTCCTTCTGGTTGTAGCCATAGAACTGGGGAGTTGGATATTCTCTTGGGTTGTAGCCTGAGAAACTAGGGGATTGGAGCCTCCTTCCAATTGCAGCTAGAAAACAAAGGAGGTTGGTGCTTCCAGTGAATGTAATTCTTAAAGACATATAAGAAAAAACATTATGTGGTTTTCTCCCACTTTGGTTTTCCACGTAAAAGGCTGGTGTACTATGTATGTGTATGATTTCTCATTTTTTCATTGTTTATTTACTCTGCAAGTATTGGATGATAATGCTACATTGATATAACACTTGCATTTTATGGTGAAAAATGATTAAATTGCTCTATTACTGATTCACCCCCCCTCTCAATAATCCAACACTTGGATTGTTCAAACACACATGCATATCATGAGGCATGGTTGGTTGACTCAAGTGCATCCTTTCATATGACTCCCCATAGGGAGTGGTTCTGTGAATATGAAAGGTATGATGGAGGTAATTTTTTCTTAGACGATGAATCGACAACCAAAATCATAGGACGAGGAAGAGTCAAGTTGAGGCTCATAGATGGAAGGATTAGAACACTACCTGGTGTTTTGCACATCCCAGGATTGGCCAGACATTTGATTTATGTAAGAAAAATGGACAATGCAGGGGTAAAAATAGTATTTTAAAAAGAAACATATAGGATGGTTCGAGGACCAATGGTGTTGTTGAAGGGAGTTCGGATTGGAACTCTTTATAACCTTAAAGGAAGAACTATTAGTGATGGGTGCAATATTTCCATTGTTCCAGATATTGGAGATGAAGAAGAAAAAACTCCTATATTCTCTGGATAAAAGGTTATGTTGTGGCATCAAAGACTGGGGCATATTGGAGAGAAGGGTCTTCGACTACTACACGGTAAAGGTATGGTTGAAGTTATTTCTAACTGCTCTCTGGATTTTTATTTCTATGAACACTATGTATATGGGAAGAATAAATGGGTAAGATTCCCCTTTGGTGCAACGAGGGATGAAGGAATTTTACATCTCGTGCACAGTGATGTGTTTGGAACTATGTCGGTTCCATCATTGGGAAAATTTGTGTATTATGTCTCATTTATAGATGACTTCTCTAGGAATACCTGGATATATTTCCTCAAGAAGAAATCTGAAGTCTTGTATAGGTTTAAAGAGTTTAAGGCTCTTGTTGAGAATCAAACAGAGAGATGAATTAAGGTGATGAGGAAAAATAATGGTGGAGAGTTCTGCGAGAATGAATTTGAATAATTTTATAAAAAATGTGGTATAGAAAGGCAGAAGACTACTCCTTATACATCTCATCAGAATGGAGTTGCAGAAAGGATGAACAAGATGTTTATGGAAAAAGTAAGGTGCATGCTCAATGGTGTTGGGTTAGGTTAAGAATTATGGGTAGAGGCAATGGGTATTGCATGTTACATGGTCAATCGATCACCCTCATCAACACTAGATGACAAGACTCCATATGAGGTATGGACTGGTAAGAAACGCTCTCTCACACATCTCAGGGTATTCAGATGTGATGGCTATGTTCATGTTCCAAGGGAAAATAGGAGTAAGCTATATAAAAAGGTTGAAAAGTGTATCTTTATTGGGTATAAAGATGGTCTGAAAGGTTATAAGCTTTGGAACCCAAAAAATAAGAAGGTAGTGTATAGTTGAGATGCGGTATTTAGATAAATCAAAGATGTTTTCAAACAAGAAGTCCTACCAAGGAATGAAGAACTAGAGAAAATAGAGTTTTAGTTGAAGAATAATGAATCAGACTCTACAAAATAATAGGAATCAAAAGAAGAAGATCTACAAACTGGAAAGAAGGAAACTGGAAAGGTATACTCCACCTAATTTTTGTTCAAATTTTTCTTTGTCTATTACTGATGATGATCCTAGAACTATTAGAGAGGTAGTGGATTCACAGGATAGAAAACTATAGAAAAGGGCCACGATTGAAGAAATGGCAGCCTTGGAAAAGAATGAGGCTTGAGATCTAGTGGAGTTGTCGATTGGAAGAAATCCCATTAGCAGAAAATGAGTGTTTAAAAAGATGTTTAATGCAGAAGAAAAAGTGGAGAAATAGAAATCTCAGTTAGTAGCAAAAGGTTATTCTCGGGTAGAGGGAATTGACTTGGGTGATTTTTTTTCTCTTGTTTCCAAGTTAAATTCTATTAGCACTACAAGGAAAAGACCCTCTAGAGGAGGTTATAGTAGAGGTTTTTAGTGTTACAAAATTGGAAAATTTTGTCAAAAAAACCTCCACGAAAAAATATGTTTTTGGTAGCGAATGTTTTTTGTGGAGATTATAATGGAACTTCATTATAACTAAAACAACCTGTGTGGGTGGAGGTTGTAGTAGATGTTTTTCTAGTTGGTGCACTTTGTGGTATATACACACTAGTGTGTTCTCAAACATAAATCATAGGTGCCTACATTACATCGAAATCACCGGGCCAATCCTAAATATTGGGGCACCAGTGCGTTTATACAAAATAATTGATGCAACCCCCCTACCCTCTTGGGGTTCTGCGACCTCTCGGTCACTGGATCTTCTTAATCCTGAGTCAGATCAACTCTTCGAGTTCCCTTTTGAACCCAAATCAGTATTACACCATCCCCTTTTTCCCCTGTGTGTAGGTCCCTGACAGACATGCGGGCTAATTTCCACGTGCTCCCAAAACACTAGTTTCAGGTGTAAGCCCCTTTGGCGTTAGCCCCTCCTTCATACGAACCTAGGTCATGTCCTTGTGCTAATGCGTGATTGTGGGAATGGGCAAGAGTGGTTTCAATCCAACCCACTTTTCGGCCTACAATCCTCTTGGTGATGCCACGTATCCATTTGAAAATACCATGGTTCCAATGGCGACCCACTCTAGAATAATTATCCTCCACGCAAGTTCTAGCTCCACAATTATTCTCGTCCGTCGATCTCTGCTCCTTTGGTGTTTCCTGAGATCAACGACTGTTATCGAATATCCTTCCCTGTCTCCTATGCACGATCTCATATCACCGTGATATGTCACCAAGTAACTCCCCTCTAGATAAATGACTGTTGTTGATTTCGCCTTTCGGGCTTTAGGAGTTTTGACTCTCAACCTTTCACTTCCTCCATATGGAAATATTCCAGAGTGGAAGATTTGCTGCCACCTGTCTCCTTGAATCTACGGTCAGGATCTCCTCCGTGATTCCGACCTTCGGGAATCTTGATTCTCAAATCCTCGCCCCTACAGATAGAGTTATCTCTCGGAGTAGAAGATGGGTTCACACATCTCCTTCCCAATCAACGGTCATGCTCTCACTTCGAGACTTTAGCCTCCTTGAACAGATCAATGACCCCCCTGACTCCCTTCTCGATTGACGACGAGATCTTCTTCAGGTGTTCGGAACTTTTCCTCCTCCTCTTTCCTCCAGAGTCCTAGATTTGGCACTGCGTGTCCTCCTTCACATCGACGACTCTCATCATTTCATAACTTTGACCTTCAACGTTCTCAAATTTCAACAAATGCAAACCTATGGAGTGTCAGATCTCTTGACACCTACCCTCTCTTAATCCAACGACTGTTCAATGGATGTCTGACAGAGTGAGTCTCTGTCCTCCATGTGTCCCTTCACAGATCAACGATCTATGTTCTACCTTTGGGATCAATGACCCTTAATCATTTCGACCCTCGACGCTTCAGAACAATCCGAAACTTCTTCCCATAAAAACCACGTAGTGCAATCCTCTGAATTCCATGATCTGGTAGCACCTGTCCCTTTCCATATCGATGACTATCATTTGCTTCAGCTATTTGGGCTTTGACGGTCTCATTTATTGACTGAACCCTTACTACAACTTACCCAGAGCTCACAATCTGTTGACAAGTGTCCCTCTGCAAATCGAGGACTCTCGTCTCTTCGGTGCTTCGGGATTTGGGTGTTTCAACCTTCTGTGCGNGATCTATGTTCTACCTTTGGGATCAATGACCCTTAATCATTTCGACCCTCGACGCTTCAGAACAATCCGAAACTTCTTCCCATAAAAACCACGTAGTGCAATCCTCTGAATTCCATGATCTGGTAGCACCTGTCCCTTTCCATATCGATGACTATCATTTGCTTCAGCTATTGGGGCTTTGACGGTCTCATTTATTGACTGAACCCTTACTACAACTTACCCAGAGCTCACAATCTGTTGACAAGTGTCCCTCTGCAAATCGAGGACTCTCGTCTCTTCGGTGCTTCGGGATTTGGGTGTTTCAACCTTCTGTGCGCTCATTCCTCCCAACGCGTCTTCACCCAAAACACATGATCTCTTGACATGTGTCTTCCCTTTGATATGAATACCTCTATCTACTTTGGTCTTTGGGGTTTGGGAATTTTAGCTCATGTGCACTCGGTTCTCTCAGAATACTTTCACCTGAAAAATCAGATCTTGCGCCACCTGTTTCCTTTGATGATGGACAGTCCCTACTTGCTTTGGGACTTCGTAAATTTGACAAGTTTGATCTCCTGCATGTACACAACATTAAGGCTCGTGCTCTTTCGTCTGGATCAAATGGTTGTTGACCCTCTATGCTCAGATCCAATGGATGGGATCTATTATCTTCTCCTGCGCTATCCTTTTTCGCTAGGCACTGATCCAACGGATCAGGCTTCTCCTTACAACCAATCTGACGGTCACTATTGCTACTCCTCCTGAGCTTTAGACTTTTCTCAACTTGGAATATTTTGAGAGTTTTCAAAGCTCTTGACCTTTGAACTTTCTCCTACGAACCCGACTATCTTGGGTCTCACTTACACTTCTGAGAGCATTTTCTCTTTTGAGATTTAGGACTTAGAATAAGTTCATCACCCACGCACTCCTTGCATTATTCCTTATAAGCTTGATCTCCTCAAATATTTCGATCTCCCACACACTCCTTGCGTTCCTAGGATTTTTTCAAACTGAGATCTAAAGGATTTCTTGAAAATAAATACTTCTCGCCCTCCTGGTGTTCCCCTTTCTTGATACACACTTTGTAGAGATTCTTCTACAGAGTATTCAGCAACTCTCTTCTTCTCAAACTCAACACAAAGTTCTTCCTGTGCACACTTGCACTTCGCTCGATACCCTCCTGGCAGAAATCTACAAAGTTCTCAGTAACTCTGCCTCTCTGTGCTTCTTCTGCGCAGTCTCCTCTCTAGGTTATTCAGTAGCCTTGAGGTTCTCTTGAGTTTGTGATCACTCTAGTGCGCCCTCCTGGCACGTTCTTTTTTGATTTCGCAGAATTCAAATCCGCACTCCTTGCGTTGGCTACAGAACCTCAAATGTTCCGTTGTGCACTCCTTGCACAACCTAAATAATCTAGAATGATATTATAAAAGTCACTGAAGATAAAATAAATCTATTTCCTATTGCAAATGAACTTATGACACATCCACAACATTCATTCATGAAAATACACAAACACACGATATGCAGGAAAACTGCTCTTCTATTATCTCTGCGTGTTTATATAGATGTTTACAAAAACTGGACTGTAACAGAGTCCCAGTTCTCTCAAGCTCTCCTATATTAACTCTATCTCGATTTCTTCTTCTTCTATCAGACCTGTCTCGAGTTCTTATTCTCTTAGCCAACCTCTCTAAATCCTCCTAAATCTCATAATGAAATCTGATACCATATCTCTTTACAAATATGGGCTCTACGAGCTTGTCCTCTCTCACCTAACCTCATCTATTACATTGAAGTTTCATAAATGGCCATCTAGTTTGAATTAAACCTAGAGCCATCAACCTGTCAGCCATTAAAGGAGACCTTAACTTCTACCTGTTCAGAGATATGGTTTGGTTTTCACTCAAGCTTACAACATGAATCTATATAGGATTATATTTCAAATTTTAAAAAATGGGAGGGTGAATGCCTCTCCTTCTCTGAAATGCGCGCTGACGTGATAGAATGTTGGCGCATTGTTCAGGTGGAGCGATGCTCCTGCATCATACTCCATTGCTAGGAAAATCATGAGCTCCTCTTATCGAGTGTTGAAATCCTCCTGGATCCCAAACTTTTCCTTGGAGTTGTCCTCTTGCTCCTCTTCAGCTATGCTGTTGCTGCTACTTCTTTTGTTTCTTCCTTGCTGCTATGGAAGGCTCTCTCCTGTTAAGCTCCCCTTTGTTGACTACTTCTTGCGGTAACCTCAACATCAACTTCCTAATCTCTTCTATCAACGTGTCCAACTGCTCCAGTGGCTAGCTCTTCTTATGAAGTCGTCTCGGCTACAACTCTTCCTTATCAGTGGGTAGATCATCTTGACCCCCCATATTGTTTTCTTCTCTTGTGGAATTAGCTTGACACTCTTTTGTCTCATCATTGAGTTGTTTCTCAGTTTCCTCCTCTGACAGATTAGCTTCTGTCAACTCCTCTTGTGTTGGCATATCTCCAACTCCCTCCAACCGTTCCTCTAGCTAGTATGCTCCTCCATCTTCTTCCAACTTGACCTATCGGATGTGCAATATTTGCACCATTACTCTTCTTTCTAGGTATTCAAATTATTCATACACATCAGAAAAATCCTTATTGTTTGTTTCCTCCTTTGTTGTAGGCTTCCATGCTACAGTCATCTCCTGTTTAGCTTCCTGGCCGAAAATTTTGAGCCAATCCTATGAATTCTCTTATCCTTTTTTGGGGGTAGATATCAATGTATCCTCCATTTCTTCCTCTTTTACATTTTCTGTTGCCTTTCCTCCCTCTTATGCTACACTTTCATCATGTGCACTGGCATTCACTTGGCTATGTGACAAGAATTCTTTGATCCCTCCAATAATCATAATGCTCCTCTGATCCTTCTCTTTGATGGTGGATTTTTCTAACTTCTCATCATCTTCATTCACATGGTCTACAAATCCACATGAATATTCACCTATCAGCACTACTTGCTGACCTGAACCCACTTCTGAGCTCCTGAGACTTTCCGACAGTCTCATTTCTTTCTCCCTGCCCACCTGGCAATTTGAACTTTCAGCACTGCTCCCCTGGTAGTATTAGAGACCTTCCACTAATATTTTTCCATTTCCCACCTGGAAACTTGAAAGTCCATTTTTTCTCACCTGACAATTTATGATATCTTCATCTAATCTCACCCCCTCATCATCATTGAGGTGTCTCCCAATTTCTGGTTCACAGATGTGAATCTGTTCCTCTCCATCTCTGAGGCTTTCGACATACCTCAGCCACCTCTTCAACATTTTTTTTTGTCCTCTGGCCAACAATTTCTTGACTGGCCACTTCACCTTCTTCTTCATGGGCCACTCATACACCCACTGCGCTTTAGCATCTCGTTGCATTTTTAATGTCAGCTGATCCATTTGTGCTCTTATCTGATTGAACTCCAGATCCATCTCTGGATTGTTCTTCTGCTAGTGGCCTTCTCTTTGAGCATGTCCATGGACTTCAGTAGCCATTCCCACCTTCTACTTGCCCTCCTAGCAAGCCTATGGATCACTCTACATTCGAGAGTATCTCCATCTTCTCTCACAGCTCACCTGGTTGTTTAAATTTTTGTTGTTGCTGTGCGCATGCAAAAACTTCTCACTGAGCATCAATACTATGCCTTCCCTTCACCTATTGCCTACAAGAAAATTTGAACCTCTGATACCATCTAATGTTACCAGATCATATCATGTCACCTCTTTCTTGTCTGTTGTCCGCAAACAAAATTCAACTTTCTCCCCTTTCTCTTTTGCCTAAAATCTACAGATGAAAACCATCTCTGATACCACCTAATGGTGTGTATCAGAGTATATCCTTTCTCTGCTCTCTGCTACAAAAATAAAAAATATGTGCTATGATACCACCTGATGCATCCCCCCTACCCTCATGGGGTTCTGCAACCTCCCGATCATTGGATCTTCTTAATCCTGAGTCAGATCGACTCTTCGAGTTCCCTTTTGAACCCAAATCAGTATTACACCAACCCCTTTGTTCCCTATGTGCAGGTCCCTGATAGACCTGTGGGCTAATTTCCACGTGATCCCAAAACACTAGTTCAGCCATAATCCCCTTTAGCGTTAGCCCCTCCTTCATACGACCCTGAGTCGTGTCCTTGTGCTAATGCGTGATTGTGGGCATGGGAAAGAGTGGTTTCAAACCAACCTTCTTTTCACCCTGCAATCGTCCTCATGCTGCCACGTATCCATTTGTGAATACCGTGGTTCGAATTGCATCCCGCTCTAGAATAATTATCCTCCGTGCAAGTTCTGGCTCTGCAATTCTTCTCATCCATCGATCTCCACTCCTTTGATGCTTCCTGTGATCAACAACTTCTATCGAATATCCTTCCCTATCTCCTATGCATGATCACAGATCACCGTGAACTGTCGCCACGTAACTCCCCTCTAGATCAACGAATGTCATTTATTTCGCATTTCGGGCTTCGGGATCTTTGACTCTCAACCTTTCGCTTCCTTCATATGGAAATCTTCCAGAGTGGAAGATCTATTGCCACCTGTCTCCTTGAACCTACGACCAGCATCTCCTCCATGAGTTGGGCCTTCGGGAATTTTGATTCTCAAATCCTCGCCCCTACTGATTGGTTATCTCCTAGAGTAGAATATCGGTTGACATGTCTCCTTCCCAGTCAACAGTCGTGCTCCCGCTTCGGGACTTTGGCCTCCTTTAACAGATCAACACCCCCCCTGACTCCCTTCTCGATTGATGATCGATATATTCTCCGAGTCTTCGGACCTTTTCCTCCTCCGCTTTCCTCCAAAGTCCTATATCTGGCGCCGTGTATCCTCCTTCACATCGATGGCTCTCTTCATTTCGGAACTTTGGCCTTCGACATTCTTAAATTTCAACAAATGAAAACCTCAGGAGTGAATCTTTTTGTAGTTTCATATCTCTTGAAACCTGTCCTCTCTTGATCCAACGGTTTTTCAATGGTTGTCTAACGGAGTGAGTCTCTATCCTTCACATGTCCTTTCACAAATCAATGATCTATGTTCCTCTTTTGGGATCAATGAACCTTAATCATTTTGACCCTCGGCGCTTCAGAATGTTCTGAAACTTCTTCCAATAAAAACCTTGGATTCAAATCCTCCGAAGTCCGCAATATGGTGGCACCTGTCCCTTTCCATATCGAAGGCTATCATTCACTTCGACTATTCAGGCTTTGGCGGTCTCAGTTCTCAACTGAACCCTTACTACAACTTATCCGTAGCTTGCGATTTGTTGACAAGTGTCCCTCTGCAAATCGACGACTCTCGGCTCTTCAACTCTTCGGGCTTCGAGTGTTTCAACCTTCATTGCGTTCGTTCCTCCTGAAGAGTATTCACCCAAAACACATAATCTCTTGACGCGTGTCTTCCCTTTGATCTGACAGCGTCTATCCACTTCGAATCTTCGGGGTTCAGGAATTTCAACTCCTATGCACTCAGTTCTCCTAGAGTACTTTCACCCGAAAAATCAGATGTTGCACCACCTATTTCCTTTGATGATGAATGGTCCCTACTTGCTTCGGGACTTTAGGACTTTGATAAGTCTGATATCCTGGGTGTACACAGCATTAAGTATCATCCACTTTCATCCGAATCCAATGATTCTTGACCCTCTGTGCTCAGATCCAATAGATGGGATTTGTTCTCTTCTCCTACACTATCCTTGTTCGCTAGGCACTGATCCAATGGACCAGGCTTCTCCTTACAACCAATCTGATGGTTACTGTTTCTCCTCCTCCTGAGCTTTAGTCTTTTCCTTACTTGGAATATTTTGAGAGTGTTCAAAGCTCTCGACCTTTGAAATTTCTCCTGCGAACCCGACTATCTTGGGTCTCGCTTACACTTCTGAGAGAATTATCTCTTCTGAGATTTAGGACTTATAATAAGTCTGTCACCCACGCACTCCTTGCGTTATTCCTTTTGAGCTTGATCTCCTCGAATATTTTGATCTCCCACGCACTCCTTGCATTCCTGGGATTTCGTCAAACTCAAATATAAAGGATTTCTTGAAAATAAATACTTCTCGCCCTCCTAGCATTCCCCTTGCTTGATACACACTATGCAGAGCTGCTTCTATAGAGTATTCAGTAACTTTGTTCTTCTCGAACTCAACATAGATTTCTTCCTGTGCACACTTACACTTCGCTCAATAACCTCCTAGCAGAGCTCTACATAGTTCTTAGTAACTCTGCCTCTCTGTGCTTCTTCTGCACATCCCCTCTAAGGTATTCATTAGCCTTGAGGTTCCTCTTGAATTTATGATCGCTCTGGTGTGCCCTCATCGCACATTCTTTTCTGATTCCGTAGAATTCAGATGTGCACTCCTTGCGCTGGCTACACAACCTCAAATGTTCTGTTGTGCACTCCTTGCACAGCCTAAAGAATCTAGAACGATATTATAAAACTCAATTAAGATAAAAGAAATCTATTTCCTATTGCAAATGAAACTGATCACACATCCACAACATTCATTCATGAAAATACACAAACATGCGATATGCAAGAAAATTGCTGTTGTATTATCTTTGTGTGTCTATACAGATGTTTACAAAAATTGGACTGTAAAAGAGTCCCGGTTCTCTCAAGATTTCATATCCTAACTCTATCTTGAGTTCTTCTTCTGCTATCAGACCTCTCTCGAGTTCTACTTCTCCTATCCGACCTCTCTGAATCCTCCTAAATCTCCTAATGAAATCTAATACCAGATATCATTACAAAAAGGGGCTCTATGAGCTTGTCCTCTCTCACCTAACCTCATCTATTACATTGAAGTTTCATAAATGTCCATCTACTCTGAATTGAACCTAGAGCCATCAACCTGTCAGCCATTAAAGGTGACCTTAAGTTCTGCCTGTTTAGAGATATGGCTTGGTTTTCACTCAAGCTTACAACATGAATCCATATAGGATTATATTTCAAATTTAAAAAAATGGGAGGGTGAATGCCTCTCCTTCTCTTAAATGCGTGCTAATGTGATGGAATGTTGGCACATTGTTGAGGTGGAGCGATGCTCCTGCATCAATAATGCACCGATTCTTTAATAAAAATAATGCACTGATCGAATCTATGATACCAAGCATCGGGGATGTCCAAAAACGATTGGGGCATCGATGCTCTTATAAGTAATAACACACTGGTGCATTAATAAGAACAAGACACTGGACGAATATATGATACCATCACTGGTGAGCTAAAAAACAAACCATGTTGGTCCATGATATTCAAAATGCACCGAGGTGGAAGTGTGATACAGAAACACCGATGTGTTTATTAGTTAAATGCACTGACAAATGTTTTTTATTATTATAATTGTTGGTTAAAATAATATTAATATCGGTGTTGGTTTCTTGTATATCAACACCGGTGCGAATTTAATTACGGAACTGGTGCATTTTATCTTTAAATGCACTGGTGTTGCTTATCATTAAACGCACTGGTTGTCATCTTCTCCTTTTAGAAACACTGACCTGTGACAATGCACAATTACTGTTATTTTTTAATTCCATTTTTCATCAAAAATTTGACATATACCTTATAATAGTATTCATATAAATTAAATTTTGATTAGTGCATTTGGATATGATGTTTGGATTAATTTGTTATATCATCATATTTCACATCTCTTCATTATAATATTTAATCATCCATATATTTAATCAACGATGTAACATTTCAAAGAAAAATTGGACAACGGAATAGAATAAAACAAAACATATTTTATTATATATGAATAATAGGATCTTTGTCATACAAAATTGGTCGACACTTATTGGTAACCCCTTGTCTTTCAATTGGGACACTATGTCCATTACATTAAACAAAATGTCTCATTTTCATAGATAATTATTTCAAAAAATACAACAACTCGCATTGATATCCAAATATATTGATCATCATTCTTTGTTGGAATTGTTGTCAGTGCTCGAGCTACTTCCATGACTTGGGTTATTTGGTCGAATGTTTTGTTGATTGTCTTGATTGTTTTCCTCTTCTTTAAATGATTCCATCTACAAAAATAAAAATAAAGTGTAATGAGTATCTACATTGGTGAGAATAATGAAAATTTAAATAAATAATATACATGAATGTAAATTGAAAAGAGACATGTACCATAGCAATAATTGAGTCCTGAATGATACACATTTTTTCAAAACCAAATATCATGCCTTCTATCAACAACTCTTTTGTTGGCACATTTCCATACTTTGTTTCCTGCAAGTTTTATACCCCATAATAAATCATATATTTAATATAAAATATTTTTTTTGTTCCATTAATTATAAAATGAGAGAAGTAAAACAACATAATATACTTACAAATTCCACAATTAATTTTTGATATGCTAACATATACTCACAACCCTTACTTAACCCAATGTCAATCAATTCTTGTGATGGCTCTTCTTTGTATGTTGGCACCTGTTTGAAGACATTCAAAAATGACTATTGTAAAACAAATTAAAATATACAAAAATGAAATCTTAAGTTAATGTTATAAGGAAATAACAATTACTCACAAACTTTGTTATCAACCATTTTCTTCCTTGTCGTCCTGTTTTATGTGTTGAATGGGTTCCATTTTTTTTTCTTTTCTGCAAGAAAATACTTGAAAATTAATATTTAATATTAAATAATTTATTTATATGTACCTAATAGAAAATTTCAATGATTTCATACATTTGAAGCATGTTGTTGTTGAGTTGGCTCTTCCTATGATGAAATTATGTCCATTTCTTTTACCATCTCCTTGTACACTTTTTTCGAGATTACTATTGGAATATTTTGGATATCATCTCGTTGATCCTTTGGGATTTTCATAATCTTCCTAAAAAAGGTAACATGACAATAAATTATTTTTATATTGATATATGAAAACTAAATATAACAAAATTGATATTAATAAATGAATGGTTTGTAGTAATATATACATATTATAGAAAAGAATTTTTAGGAATATTGCTTTTTGAATGATTATTTTTTGTCGTTGTATGTTTTTTCTATTGCAATTCTGACAGGTCTCATTGACCATTGCTCTGGAAACGCTTCTTGTAGTTTAGATATAACCTAGTTCTTAGAAACATTGGATTGTTTTCTGTATTGTAAGTGGAATGCATGTCTATACGTTGATTACACTATATCCCTCATAGTTTTGTAA
>JASDQU010102136.1:339295-360672 GCA_032191745.1 Picea mariana
TTCATTAACCTCCAGCACCACTCTAGATGAGCTAAGGACCAATTCATCATCATTCACATCTTCTATATTTTTATTTTCTTAGGATGAAATTATGTTCATTCGTTGTTGGTCCCTGTAGAAAATTAAACATATGTGAATTAATATATTGTTTGAAACATGTTATCTAATATTTTTAAGTATATTATTAATGAAAATTCAAAAAATAACTCATATTGAAAATAATTTTTTCATTCACCTGATTCTTCCTTTTGCAATTTTTCCATCAAGCTTTTACACTCTTCTGCACTTAGATCAAAAAGAATCTTATCGAGCTTCCTCATTTTATGGCTTTGCAAAATACACACTAACCAATACATATTAGTTAAACTTACATATAGTTCAAACATATTAATTTTGTATAGAATTTACAAAGAACTTATCTTTTTAACATATTAATTTTGTATAGAATTTACAAAGAACTTGTCTTTTTTGCCTTCTTGGATGTGTTATCATTGTGTCGATCATAATTTTTGTTACTTGAACTATTCTCACAAATGTTTTTATCGATATATATCTTGTACCATTCAATACACAAGCTATTAAATATATTTTATAAATAAATCACATAATTTTTTGCAAAAACAATGTTGATTAAGTTTGGTTGTCATTAATGTCAACCCTTGAAGAAAGCCCCGTAGCACAAAGGTTTGGGTAATGGACCCAAGATTGTTTGATGTAAATATGACTCATTATTGTCTTGTCATGGTTGATAAGAAGTAAATATGGATGAAATCCAAAGTGGTCCCCTTATGGTGAAAGCCCTCACAGGAAGACGCTTTACAGATTGAGTTATCCTAGAAGTATGGTAAGAGAACCCATGTTTATTTGTGGAATAATGAGATGAAGGAAAATGAATTTGTCAGTTAAAATATCCTATATGCATAGTTCTTGTCATGCCATTTCCAGTGGTATGTGGAACATCACATAACTCCTCACGGTTAGATATTTATGACCATATGAAGTTGGAGAACCCTCATGAGTCTTATAGAATCCCCCAAGAGTCAAAGTGTCTTGCAAAAGAAATTATTTTAAATAGAGAAGCCCTAAAATAAGGAAAGTGTAAGGCTACATGAAGATATAGATAAGAGGCAAAGCTCACTCATTAATGACACACGTGTACATATTGTATATCTATTTTTCTTGTGTAAAGATTCTTCTAAATACTTGTGGATACATCTCAAGTGAAGAACGTCTGAGGTAGCACGAAGGGTTGACGGTGAAATTCTCGGATTTATAGAAAAACCTATTTTATGATGCGTACGCGGGTTGTCTATGTATAGGGTGCGTACAGTACGCGGGTTGTCTGTGTATAGGGAGTGTACGTATGCGGGTTGGTTGTGTACAGGGTGAGTACATGTTGGTAAAGCTAGGGAAACTTGAGAAGATGAAGATGCAGGGTTATAGATTCTGAGATCAAGCTCCCAAGAAGGTCTAAAGTGATCACACACATTAGATCCATCCATTGGTTCAAAATTTATGTCTTATTTCTATGAATAGTTGGATTTTGATGTATGCATGAGCAATGACAATGAACATTTGAAGATTCTCCCTAGAGAGACTAGTGGCTACATGGGATCTTTTGCATAAGTCAGATCTATTGAAATACAGTGCTTGTATATTCATCATTGATACTTATTTTTKAGGCACTCTTGTATCTCTTGGCACGTGGATAAATGTTTTTATGGTACATAATTGAGATCTTGTATTTGTTGATGTATTGAGAGGTTGAATTTCAGAAAGGGTTTGATGACTAAGATCATGTGAGGGAAAGTATACTTGTTTGTGATTTCACACACCTATATGGCACATGACTAGAGAGAGACATATTTGTCTTGAGTAAATGTTATGTATAATAATGCATGCATAGGGTATAGTTACAGTCTGGATACAGTGATAGGATACAAATCTATGTGAAAGAAGTTACAGAGGGTTAGAAGTTTTCAAGTGAAAGGAAACCCTAGTTCCAGAAGGCATACACAGGCTGCATAATAGATAGGGCACGTACATACGTGGGTTGCATAACATATAAGGTGTGTACATACGCAGACTGCATCACTACAGGTCGTGTATCTGTTGTATTTTTGTAGATACATGTTCAGTTCAGGTACAGATTTATCAGAGGGCAGTTGTACAGATTGGATACAGGTCAGTGGTACATGTTGATACAGTTGTACAACAGTATATCTCATAGTGATAGGTTGATAGTGGTTCCATCATTCTACTTCTACTTCAGGGCGGTTGGACGGGGGAAGGACAGGTGGTTGTARCCACCTTCCGGTTGTAGCCAGAGAACATAGGGGGTTGTAGCCTCCTTCTGGTTGTAGCTAGAGAATTCGGTAGTTGGAGCTTCCCTCAGGTTGTAGCCTAAGAAACTAGGGGTTTGGAGCCTCCTTCCAGTTGCAGTTGGAAAACAAAGGAAGTTGGTGCTTCCAATAAGTGCAATTCTTCAAGACATATAAGAAAAATCATTTCGTGGTTTTCTCTCGATTTGGGTTTCCACGTAAAACATTGGTGTACTATGTATGTGTGTGATTGTTCATTTCTTATTGCTCATTATTGGATAATAATTCTACATTGATATAACACTTGGATTATTTGGAGAAAAATGATTATAATTACACTATTATTGATTCACGCCCCTCTCAGTAATCCAACAATTGGTATCAGACAAGGTTCCTTTAGAAATCAGTTTAACCACTGAAAGGTAGATCATGGAGAGTACCAACTTGTATAAAAATGGAATAAGTATGCTTTTTGGAGAATAAGGATGAAGACATATATACAGGCACATGGATTTCAAGTTTGACAATCAATTGTAGATGGATACACAACACTAGTAGTTCTACCAACAAATGACAAAGCAGTGAAACTCGGTGAAAATAATTCGAAATCCACAAATGCACTTTTGAATGGTCTCAGTGATACGGTATTCACCAAAGTTGCACATTATAAATCCTCTAAAGAGATTTGGGACAAGCTTCAAAATATTTATGAAGGAGATACAAAAGTCAAAGAAACAAAGCTTAAAACTTACAGAGGTCAGTTCGAACAACTAAAAATGAAGGAAGATGAGAATATTGCAGCCTACTTCTTACGAGTCTATGTATTGATGACCGACGAAGCACCAGTGGAGCAGCATTCTACTTGGGTGAGTGTTTAGTATCATGGCTAAGAAAGAAACAATCATCAGTATCCTTATATACTATCGAGGCAGAGTATATTGCAGCAACATCATGTTGTACACAGGTTCTTTGGATGAAACAAACTACGACAAATATACAGGTTGAGTATGATGATCCCATTCCAATCTATTGTGATAATACAAGTGCCATTAGTATCTCAAATAACCCGATGATGCACTCCAAGACGAAGCACATTCCAATCAAGTATCACTTTCTACGGGAGCGGGTTGCAGAAAAGAACATCAGAGTTGAGTATGTGGGCACAAATGAACAAATGACAGACATGTTTACAAAACCACTTCCATGGGAATCCCTTGTATATCTTTTCCAGAGACTTGGAGTTACTTCTACTCCAAAATGAATTATTTTTGAATTCTTATCTTATATGTCTTAGATGTACACGAGGAAGCACCACAAGAGGACAGTTTAGTCCGGGGGAGAAGCCCCAGATGGAAAGATACCTTTGCCATTGATCACAAAGGGGGAGAGATTTATTAGATGCAAAGGAAAGAGGCATGGTTCCAGGGTGAGCAATAGAGGCATGGTTTCAGGGAGAGCATATTTATCAGATTCAGAGAACAGGGGCATGGTTCCAAGGGGAGCATAAGTGATATGATTTCAGTATTGCATCAAAGTGTTTCTATCAATGCCAAAGGGGGAGATTGTTGATTAAGGTTGGTTGTCATTGATGTCAACCCTTGATGAAAGCCATGTAGCATAAAGGATTGGGTAATGGACCCAATATTGTTTGATGTAAATATGACTCATTATTGTCTTGTCATGGTTGATAAGAAGTGAAGATGGATGAACTCCAAAGTGGTCCCCTTATTGTGAAATCCCTCACGGGAAGACGCTTTATGGATTGAGTTATCCTAGAAGTATGGTTAGAGAACCCATGTTTATTTTTGGAATAATGAGATGAAGGATAGTGAATTTGTCAGTGAAACTATTCTAGATGCATAGTGCTTGTAATTCCATTTCCGATGGTATGTGGAACGTCACATAACTCCTCACGGTTAGAGAGTTATGGCCATATGAAGTTGGAGAACCCTCATGAGTCTTATAGAAGCCCCCAAGAGTCAAAGTGTCTTGCAAAAGAAAATATTTTAAATGGAGAAGCCCTAAAATAAGGAAAGTGTAAGGCTACATGAAGATATAAATAAGAGGCAAATATCACTCATTAATGACACACTTGTACATATTGTATATCTATTTTTCTTGTGTAAAGCTTCTTGTAAATACTTGTGGATACATCTGAAGTGGCGAACATCTGAGGTGGCATGAAGGGTTGATGAAAAAATTCTCATATTTACAGAAAACCCTATTTTCTAAGGCGTACATGGGATGTCTGTGTATAGGGTGCGTACATTACATGGGTTGTCTATGTATATGGAGCGTATGTACGTGGGCTGGCTGTGTACAGGGTGAATACATGTTGGTAAAGCCATGGAAACTTGAGAAGATGAAGATGAAGAGGTTCTAGATTCTGAGATCAAGCTCCCAGGAAGATCTAAAGTCCTCAGACACATCAGATCCATCCATTGGTTCAAAAGGTATGTCTTATTTATATGAATAGTTGGATTTTGATGTATGCATTAGGAATGGCAATGAAGATTTGAAGATTCTCCCTAGAGAGACTAGTGGCTACATGGGATCTTCTGCATAAGTCATATATACTGAAATACAGTGCTGGTATATTCATCATTGATACTTCTTGTTGAGGAACTCTTTTATTTCTTGGCACATGGATAAAGGTTTTTATGGTACATAGTTGAGATCTTGTATTTTTTGATGTATTGAGAGGTTGAATATCAGAAAGGGTTTTATGACTAAGATCATGTGAGGGAAAGTATACTTGTTCGTGATTTCACACACCTATATGGCACATGAATAGAGAGAGACATATTTGTCTTGATTAAATGTTATGTATGAGAATGCATGCACAGGGTACAGTTACAGTCTGGATACAGTGACAGTATACAAATCTATGTGAAAGAAGTTATAGAGGGTCAGAAGTTTTCAAGTGAAATGAAACCTTAGTTCCAGAAGGCATACGCAGGCTGCATAAAAGATAGGGGGCGTACATACCTGGGATGCATAACAGATACGACGCATACATACATGGGCTGCATCACTACAGCTCGTGTATCTATTTTACTTTTGTAGATACATGTTTAGTTCAGGTACATATTGATTACAGGGAAGTTGTACACATTGGATACAGGTCAGTGTTATAGGTTGATACATTTGTACATCAGTATATCTCATAGTGACAGGTTGATAGTGGTTCCATCATTCTACTTCTACTTTAGGGTGGTTGGACGGGGCAAGGACAGGTGGTTGTAGCCACCTTCTGGTTGTAGCCAGAGAACATAGGTGGTTGTAGCCTACTTCTAATTGTAGCCAGAGAATTGGGGAGTTGGATCTTCCCTCAGGTTGTAGCTTGAGAAACTAGGGGTTTGGAGCATCCTTCTAGTTGTAGTTGGAAAACAAAGGAAGTTGGTGCTTCCAATGAATGTAATTCTTCAAGACATATAAGAAAAAACATTATGTGGTTTTCTTTCGATTTGGGTTTCCACGTAAAACACTGGTGTACTGTGTTTGTGTGTGATTGTTCATTTTTTATTTCTCATTATTGGATAATAATTCTACATTGATATAACACTTGGATTATTTGGAGAAAAAGGATTATAATTACACTATTATTAATTCACTCCCCCTCTCAATAATCCAACAATTGGTATCAGAGTAGGTTCCTTCAAAAATCAATTTAACCACTGAAAGGTAGATCATGGAGAGTACCAACTTGTATAAAAATGGAATACCACAGTTTGATGGACAGAAGTATGCTTTTTGGAGCATAAGGATGAAAACATATATACAGGCACAAGGATTTCAAGTTTGGCAATCAATTGTAGATGGATACACAAGACCAGCAGTTCCACCAACAAATGAAAAAGCAGTGAAACTCCATGAAAATAATTCCAAAGCCACAAATGCACTTTTGAATGGTCTCAATGATATGGTATTCACCAAAGTTGCACATTGTAAATCCGCTAAAGAGATTTGGGACAAGCTTCGAAATATCTATGAAGGAGATACAAAAGTCAAAGTAGCAAAGCTTCAAACTTACAGAGGTCAGTTCAAACCACTAAAAATGAAGGAAGATGAGAATATTGCAACCTACTTCTTACGAGTCGATGAAACAGTGAATGCAATCATAGGATTGGGAGAAGAAATCGAAGAATCTGTAAGTGTTCAAAAGGTACTAAGATCTCTTTCTATGAGATTTAACCCTAAGATATCAACACTAGAAGAAAGATCAGATCTAAACTCAATAAGCATGGACGAACTGCATGGAATATTCACAGCATGTGAAATGAGAACTGAACAGGAAAATCCATATGTAAAATAAGTAGCCTTCAAAGCATCCAAAAGATCAAATCAAAAGAAAAAGGAACAACAAGAATATAGTAGTAGTAGTGACGTCTCGGAATATGATGAAGAAGTGGTCAACTTCGTCAAAAGACTAAATAAGGGAACCGACAATAGGTATAGAGGTAAGCTTCCTTTAATTTGTTTTAATTATGATGGTATTGGTCATTTTTCTAACAAATGTCCTCATAAGAAAAAAGAGAAATGATGAAGGTTGCTCAAAAGGCAAACACACATATAAATGCAAAAGAACTACAAATAAAGTTTTCAAGAAAATCTTATGCACCAAAGAGGACATCTCATCATCAGATGAAGATGAAGTCAGTGACAGTGAAACATGAAGAGTTCTATTCATGGCAGTAAATGAATCTGACAAAGAAGACTTTGAAGAAGAATATGAAGAAGCCGAAGAAGAATATGAAGAAGTCGAAGAAGAAATTGAAGAAGTAGAAGTTGACTATTGAGAAGAATTAATGTGTGCCATAGAAGTCATCAGAAGAGAAAAGAAGAAAAACAAGAAACTACAAGCGGAACTAGACAAGAGAAAAGACACTCGAGAACTAGAACAAATAATCACAAAATTGAAGGTTCAAATAGAAGAAGATAAAAGAATTGATGAAGCACTCAAATAAAAGATAAAAGAAAAGGATAGGATCATTGGAAACTTGGAAGCAGAGATTGTCACACTAAGAAAGGATATTCAAAATAAAAATATGCAGAATAGCTCAAAAGTTCTGGATGACATTATCAACAGCTAAAAATCTCATCTTGACAAGTCCAGACTTGGATACAATCAAACAGAAAAGGGATCAAGCTCCAAAAGAACAGAGCGAGAAACGTATCCAAAACGTTATGCATAAAAATTCAAAGGGGATGGAAAGACATACAAGGAATATTACAGGGACACTCCTCCACCGAGAAGATTCAGATTTCAGAATCAACAACAGACAAATAGGCCTCAAGAAGAAGAAGGATTCATATAAGCACCTCCTTTCATAAGATCTTCAACTCCTGGTATCAAAATATATTTTTTGGTTTATGTTATGCATGTAATAATTTTGGACATAAAGTTGTGAATTGTAGAGCTAACAACAGGAACAATAAGAACTTTGAGATTCATACACAAAGGGGTTATTCAAGAAGACCTAGTGAAACATAGAGAACAAGTTACAATAGGTTTGAATATTTGAGCACTGAAGTGGAATGTTACAAATGTAACAATTTTGGACACATGGGCCAAATATTGCAGAATGACAATCCCTCCTAAAGAACCTCAATAGAATAAAAACAGTCACAGACAGGGACCTTAGAAAACGACATGGATAAGAAAGCAAGACCAGTATAGCAATGAAGAATGCACATTTTTTCTAACTGCTAAGCAGAAGAAACGTGGTTGGTATGTTGACAGTGGGTGTTCAAAACATATCATAGGTGATAGAGACAGGTTTCTTACATTACAAAAGGAAAGAGATGGATCAGTCTCCTTAAGAAATGATGATTTAGCCAAAATCATTGGAAAATGCACAGTTTGAATTGGGAACAAGAATGAAAAGGCAGAAAATGTTCTACTAGTAGAAGATATGAAACATAATCTTCTAAGTGTGAGTCAAATTTGTGACCAAGGTCATAAAGATACTTTTGATTCACAAAAGTGTGATATAAGAAAATAAGGTTCAGGGAAATTGGTCATTACAGCTGGAAGAAATTCAAGCAACATATATGTGTTAAGTGAAATTGGAAATGAAAAGTGTTGTCTAGGAAAGGAAGATGAAATTTGGTTATGGCACAGAAGAATGGGTCACATACATTTTGATAACCTTGTCAATTTCAGCAAAAGAGAAGCAGTCAGAGAAATGCCCCAGATCACGAAACCAACCACCAATTTATGCAAGCATTGTCAACAAGGAAAACAAACAAAGACTAGGTTTACATCAAAGGAATATTCAACGACAAGACCACTGGAAATTGTGCATATTGATCTAGATGGACCAACTAAAACAAAGGGCTTAAAAGGTGAGAAATAATTCATGTTATTAGTTGATGATTATACAAGAATGACTGCATTTTTCTTTCTCAAGAATAAGTCAGAAGCTTTTGAAAACTTCAAGATCTACAAGGAAATTGTTGAAAATGAAATGGATTCAAAAATCAAATGCTTGAGATATGATAATGGAGGAGAGTTCACCTCAAAGGAATTTATGGACTACTACAACAATCATGGAATAAAAAGGCAATTCTCTGTTTCCAAGACACCTCAACAGAATGGAGTTGTTGAAAGAAAGAACAGGACAGTATAGGAAATGGCTCGAAAATTTTAATGGATTCGAAATTGACATATTTTTTTTGGACACAGGAAGTGCATACAATAGTTCACATTCAAAACAATGTAATGCTCAGAAACAACACTGAAAAAACTCCTTACGAACTATGGAAAGGAAGACCAACAAATCTAAAGCACTTCAGAGTTTTTGGAAGAAAATGCTATATCAAAAGAGAAGATGGTGGAATGGGAAAGTTTGACTCTCGTGTGGACAAAGGAGTACTTGTTGGTTACTCAAGTAAAAGGAAATAATACAAGTGTTACAATCTAAGATTGAACAAAGTTGTGGAAAGCATCAACGTAAAAATTGATGAAACAGGCAAACTAGGATCAAAGGAAGAAAATGAATCAATGAAACAACCCTTAGAATAAGAACCAAAAGATAAAAAAGAAGTAGAAGAGGAAGATGAAGAGAATCAGACAGAAGCAGAAGAGAAAGTTCAGCAAGTATCTCCAAAGACACCCAGTAAACGAATACAGAAGAATCATCCTTCAGATCAGATTATCGGAAACAAAGATGCAGAAGTTGAGACTAGAAGAAGAATCCGTTCACCAGAAGAAACACACCTAGCACTCTTATCTACAATTGAACCAAACTGTTTTGAAGAAGCCAACAAGGATGAATTTTGGAATAAGGCCATGGATGAAGAATTGGATAAAATAGAGAAAAATGACACTTGGGAATTGGTTCCAAGACCAAAGAATAAGAATGTGACAGGCACAAAATGGGTTTTCCGGAATAAATTGAATGAAGATGGACAAGTTACAAGGAACAAATCTAGATCGGTATGTAAAGGATATGCACAGATTGAAGGAATCGACTTTGAAGAGACATCTGCCCCATTTTCCAGAATGGAAGCAACCCGCTTGTTTTTAGCTTATGCATGCTCTAAAAATATTAAAGTATATCAGATGGATGTGAAATCATCTTTTCTGAATGGGGAATTTGAAGAAGAAGTCTACATTGAACAATCAGAAGGATTTCAGTTGTCAGAGAACGCAAATTATGTGTGTAAATTAAAGAAGGCCTTGTATGGTCTAAAACATGCTCCTAGAGCATGGTACTCTAGACTAGATAAGTATCTGCAGCAGGCAGTGTTCGGAAAAGGAAGTGCAGACAACAACCTCTACATGAAGGTAAGTTAAGGTAATATTTTATTAGTTGAAGTTTAAGCCAGAAGTTTGTAAAAGAAATGCAGAATGAATTTGAAATGTCGTTACTTGGAAAACTATCCTTCTTTCTGGGACTTCAGATGCGTTAAAGCAAGCAAGGAATCTTTATTTCTCAAACCAAGCATATCAGAGAAATGATAAAGAAGTTCAGAATGGAATATTGCAAACCAGTTATCACTCCCATGCAAACCAGTTGCAAGTTGAGAAAAGATTATGATTCAAGGTCTACATATCAGAGGCAATACAAGTCAATGATTGGAAGCCTACTATATGTGACAACATCTAGAATAGATGTAATGTAGCCTGTTGGACAAGTGGCTTGATTTCTAGCAACACCAAAGGAATCACATGTATTAGCAGTGAAGAGGATATTCAGATATCTCAAAAGAACAGAAGAGTTTGGATTATGGTATCCAAAAGGAAAGGATCTATCACTTATGGCCTACACAGATGCAGATTAGGCAGGTTGTATTCATGACCGATGAAGCACCAGTGGAGCAACATTCTACTTGGGTGAGTGTTTAGTATCATGGATAAGAAAGAAACAATCATTAGTATATGTATCTACTGTCGAGGCAGAGTATATTGCAACAACATCATGTTGTACACAGCTTCTTTGGATGAAACAAACTATGACAAATATACAAGTTGAGTATGATGAGCCCATTCCAATCTATTGTGATAATACAAGCCCCATCAGTATCTCAAAGAACCCGGTGATGAACTCCAAGACGAAGCACATTCCAATCAAGTATCAATTTCTACAGGAGTAGGTTGCAGAGAAGAACATCAGAGTTGAGTATGTGGGCACAAAAGAACAAGCGACAGACATCTTTACAAAACCGCTTCCACATGAATCCTTTGAATATATTTGCCAAATACTTGGAGATACTTCTACTCCAAAATTAATGCTTTTTGAATGCTTATCTTATATGTCTTAAATGTACACGAGGAAGCACCACAAGAGGACAGTTCAGTCAGGGGGAGAAGCCCCAGATGGAAAGATACCTTTGCTATTGATGACAAAGGGGGAGATATTTAACAGATGCAGAGCACAAAGAAATGGTTCCAGGGGGAGCAATAGATTCATGGTTTCAGGAAGAGAATATTTATCATATGCAGAGGACAGAGGCATGGTTCAAGGGGGAGCATGAGTGATATGATTTCAGTATTACATCAGAGTGTTGTCATCAATGCCAAAGGGCGATATTGTTGATTAAGGTTGTTTGTCATTGATGTCAACCCTTGAAGAAATCCCCATAGCACAAAGGTTTGGGTAATGGACCCAAGAATTTTTTATGTAAAGATGACTCATTATTGTCTTGTCATGGTTGATAAGATGTAAAGATGGATGAACTCCAAAGTGGTCCCCTTATTGTGAAATTCCTCACGGGAATACGCTTTACAGATTGAGTTATTCTATAAGTATGGTTAGAGAACCCATGTTTATTTATGGAATAATGAGATGAAGGACAATGAATTTGTCAGTGAAACTATTCTAGATGCATATTGCATGTCATGCCATTTCTGGTGGTATGTGGAACGTCACATAACTCCTCATGGTTAGAGAGTTATGACCATATGAATTTGGAGAACCCTCATGAGTCTTATGGAAGCCCCCAAGAGTCAAAGTGTCTTGCAAAAGAAATTATTTTCAATGGAGAATCCCTAAAATAAAAAAAAGTGTAAGGCTACATGAAGATATAAATAAGAGGCAAAGCTCACTCATTAATGACACACTTGTACATATTGTATATCTATTTTTCTTGTGTAAATCTTCTTGTAAATACTTGTGGATACATCTAAAGTGGCGAACGTCTGAGGTAACATGAAGGGTTGATGACGAAATTCTCAGATTTACAGAAAATCCTATTTTCTAAGGCACACACAGGCTATATGTGTATAGGGTGTGTACAGTCCGCGGTTTGTCTGTGTATAGGGAGCATACGTACCCGAGATGGTTGTGTACAAGGTGAGTACATGTTGGTAAAGCCATGTAAACTTGAGAAGATGAAGATGCAGAGGTTCTAGATTCTAAGATCAAGCTCCCAGGAAGGTCTAAAGTGCTCAGACACATCAGATCCATCCATTGGTTCAAAAGGTATTTCTTATTTCTATGAATAGTTGGATTTTGATATATGCATCAGGAATGGAAATGAAGATTTGAATATTCTCCCTAGAGATACTAGTGGCTACATGGGATCTTCTGCATAAGTCAGATCTACTAAAATACAATGCTGGTATATTCATCATTGATACTTCTTGTTGAGGCACTCTTGTATTTCTTGCCACATGGATAAATGTTTTTATGGTACATAGTTGAGATCTTGTATTTGTTGATGTATTGAGAGGTTGAATGTCAGAAAGGGTTTGATGACTAAGATCATGGGAGGGAAAGTATACTTGTTCGTGATTTCACACACCTATATGGAACATGACTAGAGAGAGACACATTTTTCTTGAGTAAATGTTATGTATGAGAATGCATGCACAAGGTACACTTACACTCTGGATACAGTGACAGGATACAAATCTATGCGAAAGAAGTTACAGAGGGTTAGAAGTTTTCAAGTGAAATGAAACCCTAGTTCCAGAAGGCATACACATGCTACATAACAGATAGGGCGCATACATACGTGGGCTGCATAACAGATAGGGCACGTACATATGTGGGATTCATCACTATAGGTCGCGTATCTTTTGTATTTTTGTAGATACATGTTTAGTTCAGGTAGAGATTGATTACATGGCAGTTGTACAGATTGGATACAGGTCAGTGGTACAGGTTGATACAGTTGTACATCAATATATCTCAATGTGACAGGTTGACAGTGGTTCCATCATTCTATTTCTACTTTAGGGCGGTTGGACGAGGCAAGGACGGGTGGTTGTAGCCACCTTCCGGTTGTAGCCAAAGAACATAGGGGTTGTAGCCTCCTTCTAGTTGTAGCTAGAGAATTGGGTATTTGGAGCTTCCCTTAGGTTGTATCCTGAGAAACTAGGGGGTTGGAGACTCCTTCCAGTTGCAGCTGGAAAACAAAGGAAGTTGGTGCTTCCAAGAAATGTAATTCTTCAAGACATATAAGAAAAACCATTCTTTGGTTTTCTCCCGATTTGGGTTTCCACATAAAACACTGGTGTACTGTGTATGTGTGTGATTGTTCATTTCCTATTTCTCATTATTGGATAATAATTCTACATTGATATAACACTTGGATTATTTTGATAAAAAGGATTATAATTATGCTATTACTGATTCATCCCCCCTCTCAATAATCCAACAATTGGTATCAGATCGGGTTCCTTCAAAAATCAGTTTAACCACTGAAAGGTAGATCATGGAGAGTAGCACCTTGTATAAAAATGGAATACCACAGTTTGATGGATAGAAGTATGCTTTTTGGAGCATAAGGATGAAGAAATATATACAGGCACAGGGATTTAAAGTTTGACAATAAATTGTAGATGGATACACAACACCAACAGTTCCAGCCACAAATGACAAAGCAATGAAACTCGGTGAAAATAATTCCAAAGCCACAAATGCACTTTTGAATGGTCTTAGTGATATGGTATTCACCAAAGTTGCACATTGTAAATGCGCTAAAGAGAGTTGGGACAAGCTTCGAAATATCTATGAAGGAGATACAAAAGTCAAAGTAGCAAAACTTCAAACTTATAGAGGTCAGTTCGGACAACTAAAAATGAAGGAAGATGAGAATATTGCAACCTATTTTTCACGAGTCGATGAAATAGTGAATGAAATCATAGGATTGGGAGAAGAAATCGAAGAATCTGTAACTGTTTAAAAGGTACTAAGATATCTTCCTATGAGATTTAACCCTAAGATATCAGCACTAGAAGAAATATCAGATCTAAACTCAATAAGCATGGACGAACTACATGGAATCTTCATAGCATATGAAATGAGAACTGAACAGGAAAATCCAGATGTAAAAGAAGCAGCCTTCAAAGCATCCAAAAGATTAGAGCAAAAGAAAAATGAACAACAAGAATATAGCAGCAGTAGTGATGTCTCGGAAGATGATGAAGAACTGACCAACTTCGTCAAAAGACTGAACAAGGGAACCAACGGTAGGTATAGAGGTAAGCTTCCTTTAATTTGTTTTAATTCTGATGGTATTGGTCATTTTGCTAACAAATGTCCTCATAAAAAAAATAGAAATGATAAAGGTTACTCAAAAGGCAAACACATATAAATGCAAAAGAACTACAAAGAAAGTTTTCAAGAAAATCTTATGCACCAAAGATGACATCTCATCATCAGATGAAGATGAATTCAGTGATAGTGAGACAGGAAGAGTTCTATTCATGGCAGTAAAAGACTCTGACAAAGAGGACTCCGAAGAAGAATATGAAGAAGCCGAAGAAAAATATGAAGAAGTCGAAGAAGAAATTGAAGAAGCAGAAGTTGACTATCAAGAAGAATTAATGTGTGCCATAGAAGTCATCAGAAGAGAAAAGAAGAAAAACAAGAAACTACAAGAAGAACTAGACAAGAGAAAAGACACTCGAGAACTAGAACAAATAATCACAAAACTGAAGGTTCAAATAGAAGAAGATAAAATAATTGATGAAGCACTCAAAGAAAAGATAGAATAAAAGGACAGGATCATTGGAAACTTGGAAGAAAAGATTGTCACACTAAGAAAGGATATTCAAAAGAAAAATATGCAGAATAGCTCAAAAATTATGGATGACATTATCAGCAGTCAAAAATCTCATCTTGACAAGTCCGAACATGGATACAATCAAATAGAAAAGGGATCAAGCTACAAAACAACAGAGCAAGAAACATATCCAAAAAGTTATGCATAAACAATCAAAGGGGATAGGAAGACATACAAAGAAGATTAGAGGGACACTCCTCTATCGAGAAGATTCAGATTTCAGAATCAACAATAGACAGATAGGCCTCAAGAAGAAGAAGGATTCATAAGATCACCTCCTTTCAGAAGATCTTCAACTCCTAGGTATCAAACTATATTTTTTGGTTTATGTTATGCATGTAATAATTTTGGACATAAAGTTGTGAATTGCAGAGCTAACAACAAGAACAATAACAACTTAGAGAGTCATACAAAAAGGAGTTATTCAAGAAGACCTAGTGAAACATGGAGAAGAACTTACAACAAGTTTGAATCTTTGAGCACTGAAGTGGAATGTTACAAATGTAACAATTTTGGGCACATGGCCAAAGATTGCAGAATGGCAGTCCCTCCTAAAGAACCTCAATAGAATAACAAAAGTCACAGACAAGAACCTCAGAAAACGTCATGGATAAGAAAGCAAGATCAGTATAGCAATGAAAAATGCATAATTTCTCTAACAGCTAAGCATAAAAACCATGGTTGGTATGTTGACAGTGGGTGTTCAAAACATATGATAGGTGATAGAGACAATTTTCTTACATTATGAAAGGAAAAAATGGATGCGTCTCATTCGAAAATGATGATTCAACCAAAATCATTGGAAAAGGCACAGTTTGAATTGGGAACAAGAATGAAAAGGCAAAAAATGTTCTACTAGTAGAAGATATGAAACATAATCTTCTAAGTGTGAGTCAAATGTGTGACCAAGGTCATAAAGTTACTTTCGATTCACAAAAGTGTGAGATAAGAAAATAAGGTTCAAGGAATTGGTCGCTACAGCTCCAAGAACTTCAAGCAACATATATGTGTTAAGTGAAATTGGAAATGAAAAGTGTTGTCTAGGAAAGGAAGATGAAAGTTGGCTATGGCACATAAGAATGGGTCACATACATTTTGATAACCTTGTCAAAGTCAGCAAAAGAGAAGCCTTCAGATAAATGCCCCATATCACTAAACCAACCAACACTTTATGCAAGCATTGTCAACAAGGAAAGCAAACAAAGACCAGGTTTAAATCAAAGGAATATTCAACGACAAGACCACTAGAAATTGTGCTACTGATCTAGTTGGACCAACTAAAACAAAGGGCTTAAAAGGTGAAAAATACTTCATGTTATTAGTTGATGATTATATAAGAATGACTGCAGTTTGCTTTCTTAAGAATAAGTCAGAAAATTTTGAAAACTTCAAGATCTACAACAAAATGGTGGAAAATGAAATGGATTCAAAAATCAAATGTTTGATATCTGATAATGGAGGACAGTTCGCCTCAAAGGAATTTATGGACTACTATAGAAATCATGGAATAAAAAGGCAATTATTTGTTTCCATGACACCTCAACATAATGGAGTTGTTGAAAGAAAGAACAGGACAGTACAGGAAATGGCTCGAACAATGTTAATGGATTACAAATTGACAGATATTTTTTGGACACAGGCAGTGCATACAACAGTTCACATTCAAAACAGAGTAATGCTCAGAAACAACACTGACAAAACTCCCTACAAACTATGGAATGGAATACCAACAAATGTAAAACATTTCAGAGTTTTTGGAAGCAAATTCTATATCAAAAGAGAAGATGTCGGAATGGGAAAGTTTTACTCTCCTGTGGGAAAAGGAGTACTTGTTGGTTACTCAAGTACAAGGAAAGCATACAAGTGTTACAATCTAATATTGAACAAAGTTGTGAAAAGCATCAACGTAACAATTGATGAAATAGGCAGGCTAGAATCAAAGGAAGAAAATGAATCAATGAAACAACCCTTAGAAGAAGAAGAAGAAGATGAAAAAGATGTAGAAGAGCAAGATAAAGAGAATCCGATAGAAGAAGAAGAGCAAGTTCAACAAGTGTCTCCAAAGACACCAAGTAAATGAGCACAAAAGAATCATCCTTCAGATCAGATTATCGGAAACAAAGATGCAGGAGTTGAGACTAGAAGAAGAATTCGTTCACCAGAACAAACGCACCTAGCACTCTTATCTACAATTGAACCAAATTGTTTTGAAGAAGCCAACAAGGATGAATTTTGGAATAAGGCCATGGATGAAGAATTGGATGAAATAGAGAAAAATAACACTTGGCAATTGGTTCCAAGACCAAAGAATAAGAATGTGATCGGCACAAAATGGGTTTTCAGGAATAATTGAATGAAGATGGACAAGTTACAAGGAACAAAGCTAGATTGGTATGTAAAGGATATGCATAGATTGAATGAATCAACTTTGAAGAGACATTTTCCCCATTTTCCAGAATGGAAGCAATCCGCTTGTTTTTAGCTTATGCGTGCTCTAAAAATATGAAAGTATATCAGATGGACGTGAAATGAGATTTTTTGAATGGGGAACTTGAAGAAGAATTCTACATTAAACAACCAGAAGGATTTCAGTTGTCAGAGAATGCAGATTATGTGTGTAAATTAAAGAAGTCCTTGTATGGTCTAAAATAGGCTCCTAGAGCATGGTACATAGTTGAGATCTTGTATTTGTTGATGTATTGAGAGGCTGAATATCAGAAAGGGTTTGCTGACTAAGATCATGTGAGGGAAAGTATACCTGTTCGTGATTTCACACACCTATATGGCACATGACTAGAGAGAGACATATTTGTCTTGAGTAAATGTTATGTATGAGAATGCATGCATAGGGTACAGTTACAGTCTGGATACAGTGACAGGATACAAATCTATGTGAATAAAGTTACAGAGGGTCGAAAGTTTTCAAGTGAAAGGAAACCCTAGTTCCAGAAGGCATACGCAAGCTGCATAACATATAGGGCACGTACATATGCGGACCGCATAACAGATAGGGAGCATACATACGTGGGCTGCATAACAGATAGAGTGTGTACATATGTGTGTTGCATAACAAATAGGGCGCGTACATACGCAGGCTGCATAACAGATAGGGTTCGTACATACACGGGCTGCATCACTACAGGTCACGTATCTATTGTAGTTTTGTAGGTACATGTTCAGTTCAGGTACAGATTGATTATAGGGAATTTGTATAGATTAGATACAGGTCAGTGGTACAAGTTGTAATAGTTGTACAATAGTATATCTCACAGTGATAGGTTGACAATGGTTCCATCATTCTACTTCTACTTCAGGGCGGTTGAACAGGGCAAGGACAGGTGGTTGTAGCTACCTTTCGGTTGTAGCTGGAGAACATAGGGGGTTGTAGCCTCCTTCTGGTTGTAGCCAGAGAATTGGGGATTTGGATCTTCCCTCAGGTTGTAGCCTAAGAAACTAGGGGGTTGGAGCCTCCTTCAAGTTGCAGCTGGAAAACAAAGGAAGTTGGTGCTTCCAATGAATGTAATTCTTCAAGACATATAATAAAAATCATTATGTGGGTTTCTCCCGATTTGGGTTTCCACATAACACACTTGTGTATTGTGTATGTGTGTGATTGTTCATTTCTTATTGCTCATTATTGAATAATAATTCTACATTGATATAACAGTTGGATTATTTGGAGAAACATGATTATAATTACGTTATTACTGATTTACCCCCCCNCCCCTCTCAGTAATCCATCAAAAAATGTTTATGATGTGCTTTCACAATATAAAAGCACCAGTGCATTCCATATATGAAACACACCGATATCAAAAACAGATTTTTTTTTAACTATAAATTACAACGGTGCAATATGTATCGTTATCAACACCACTCCAATAGAAAAAAAAATGAAAATAAAAAAGTTCCATGAACAAATAAAATTACACATCAATGAATGATTTTTTTTAATTATGTTGTAGAATTATCAGTGTGTCTTATTCGAAAGCGCACCAGTGCGTTAGATTCAATTAGGAGCACCGATTACCCGAAATAGTTTTCAAAAAAATGTGACAGGCCCAAGATGGTTTGGATCTGATGCATCACATGTCAAGTGCCTTTTATATGGAAACATTAAACCATTAAATCGAAAATGTCTAAAATGAAAAGTTGTAATTATGAAATGATAGAGGGAGTTAAACCCGAAGGTGAAATTTTCCAGTCACATAAGCAAGAAGAAGCAAGGGTTTAAGGTAAGTATGAAATTTTTTTATTTTATTTTTCCAGAATTTTAATTAAATCTAAATAGAGATACAAATTGTAAAACAATTTATTATTAAAATCAATAGTAAAATTTAAAATTTTTACTATGTAGGGTTTGAGTGAATCACAAAACCCTTCAAATTCTAATTTTCTAAATAATTTTGTTGCTCCAAAAGGGTTTTGAATGAATCATCATACCCTTCAAATTCTATTCTTCTAAATAAGTCTCATGTTCCAAAGTATTGATCTGTTTCTCCACAGTGCTCCTCTGTATGTCTCTCTTGCAAATATCTCCCCTGTAATTTTTGGAAAATTAAAAAAATATTGAATAGCTTAATACCCAAGAAAGATTTTATGAAAAGGGTTTTAAATTATGATCTTCTGAATAATCCTTTTGTTCCAAAGTATTCATCTTTTCCAAAGTTCTCTATGGTATGGCTCTCTTGCAAATCTCTCCACTGTAAATTTTGGTAAAGTAATGAAACAACGAATAAATTTTTACTATTTAAATGACTTTATGAAATTATATTTTAAATTCTCGCTCATTTTTCAATTGTAAAAAATCAAAGTCACTCTTTTTTTTTAAGTTTTTCGAAACCCCGGTGCATCTATTAATATAACGCATTGGTGCGCTTAAAAGTTTTGGAGCACCGATATCAAATAATTATTTTTTATTTATTTATGAACTGGTGTGACTCATAAATAAATGACTCGGTGCATTGTTATATACGCACTCATTCATGTTGTTTAAATAAGCGCATTGTTATGCTTTCAAATTTATTTGAATTTTTATTTTCACACAAAATAGTATATTCATCTTAAATTATCTTTTAGGATGCATCCACATGACTTGCAGTACTCCATAGTATACATATTCCGCTTAAAGTCGCCTTATTCTTAAAAAAATATTGTTGATTTTATTGATACTAAGAGGGGGGTGAATCAATATCAAGTAAAATTTAAAACATTTTTCAACTTACAATTAAACCATTCAATTATATCCAATGAGAAATGAACAATGGTATAAGAGTTACACCAATACACCACAATACACCATGCAAAATATATGAGAAATAATAAATAGTTATTGTTCAAGGGAAGTAATGACTTCCAAAGGTAGCTACAGCTTCCAAATGTAAAGGGAGGGATAAAAATCCAAAAGGAAAATACAATCCTCCAATATCAAGAGAGGGTTGAACTGTCCATCCTTGCCCCTTCCTTCCACCCAAGAATATATGAGAGATAATAAAACTTTACATTAAATCATCACCATCAACCAACCATCTCATAGAACATGATAATGCTTCCTAAGACTTCTTCAATTTATGCAATTCTTAAATTCTTGGAATACTCTAATCCTGTAGATAATACTACTCAATGTACTCTCTGAAACTCCCCCAATTTTCACTCCTTGAATCCTCCCCAAAAAGAAGTTATAGAAAGAATGGTAGATTTTATTCAATTCTGGTTTATTCAGGAGAGCGAACTTGTACATAATTCCCTACGCTCAATATTTGACATCCAATTATGAAATTCGCACACAAGAAACTATAGTCCGTACTATTTACAATGAAAATTTTCCCACTTCATTTGGATTCTATATGAATAAGTTATGACTATTTTACCCGGAACACATCTTTATTGACTAGCTTCAGGACTGGTCAAAAACCCTATCTTCCACAGAGTGTATCTCCATAATTATAGCGAATAAAGAGATGAAACTTTTACCACAAGTACCTTGATATGTCTTCTCAATACCATAGAAATTCCACCATCTGAATTTTTCTAGAAAAAAACGTTATAGCGAAAATGGTAAGATGACCTGTAAATAACATACCTTCGAACACATCACCAAAAGACTTCATCCTCCCTTGAAATATGGCCTTCTTTACTTTTGATTTCCTCTAAAATTAGACTTTTGTATTAGATGAATGTATAATGATATTTATTTATACCATTTATGTCACTTCCTTTTAACATTAGGGACCTGACACTTTTTTATTTTGTAATTCTTTTCTTTAATTATCTTTAGGGCCTACATGTACTTCCTTCTTCAATTCACTTTGTCATGTTCAAAAATTCATTTCTCCTCAACCATGAGGATCCACGTTGTTAAAGTTTATGCCATTATTATAGTTCTTTGCATTTCAATAGATAATAGCAACATAAGAACAAGATCACTGAGAAATACACATTCACAAGAGACACAACATTTATCCTGGGAAACCCTCTAGGGGAAGAAAACCCAACAAAACTTCCTTAATATAGATAGCCAATACAATGCCAAGAGAT
>JASDQU010102136.1:360722-385838 GCA_032191745.1 Picea mariana
CTTTATTTATACAAGTTATGGCACGTGTGAAGAGTCTCTTCACTGGCAGGGCCAACTTCTCAATCTGGGTGGGTAAACCCACCTTTATTATATTTCTGGGTCTTCTTATTAACTGTTGGGGCCGACTTCTTATTCTGCCTATTATAATTGTTTGTTGACCAATCCACAATAGGGGATTTGGTCCTATTACAATATCCGACATGATCAATCCACAATGGGGATTGATCCTATAAATAAAATATCAATAATACTAAGAATACTTTTTGCAGTTACATTATTTCAACACCCCCCCTTAATAAGAAGGGTATTCTTCAGTAGCATCATGTGAGAGAGAGAGAGGACAACATCATCAACAGCATTAGGTAGGAGGACAACATCATCAATATCATCTTGGTTGGCATATCTATAAATCATCAGAAGTTTTCTTCATCGGAAGCATCATCATTCTCAAAAGAATGCCATCATCATCTGCATCAGTATATATCAGTATAAAAAATGATACCTCATCATAACACTAGGTTGGCCCATCATAGTACTAGACTGGCTCTATGTCACAGTTGTTAAGGTGGTAGCTTAGTGAAAGTCACATATTGCTTTATGTCTAACAACTAGGTCAGAAGCAAGGTATACATCATCTTGCTTTACGTCTAACAGCGAGGTCATAAGCAAGGAATCATCTTTCTTTATGTCTAACAGCGAGGTCAGAAGCAAGGAACACACACATCATCTTTCTTTACGTCTAACAGCGAGGTCAGAAGCAAGGAACACACACATCATCTTTCTTTACGTCTAACAGCGAGGTCAGAAGCAAGGAACACACACATCATCTTGCTTTACGTCTAACAACGAGGTCAGAAGCAAGAAATCATCTTTATTTACATCTAACAAGGAGGTCAGAAGCAAGGAACACACACATCATCTTGCTTTACGTCTAACAGTGAGGTCAGAAGCAAGGAATTATCTTGCTTTACATCTAACAGTGAGGTCAGAAGCAAGGAATCATATATACTCCCCCTTTCAGGGAGGTTCCTTTCAGACTATACCAATATTATCTCGAAAGTGTTCAAAATTTACATGAGATAGAGGTTTGGTCAACACATCAGCAACCTGTTCATCCGTGCTAACATACAGGAGCTTCAAGGCTCCTCTCTACACCATGTCACAGATGTAATGATAGCAAATCTCTATGTGCTTCGACTTGTCATGGAATACAGGATTCTCTGTCATCTTTATGCAGCTCTGGTTGTCACATAGGATAGTGGTTGCTTCCATCTCTAGGTCAAATAGACCGGTCAGCAACTTTTGAAGCCATATAGCTTCGCAGCTAGCAGAACATGAAGCAATGTACTTTGCTTCCATTGTGCTGAGAGAAATACTGGATTGCTTCCTACTCTGCCATGAAATCATGGCTGATCCCAAATTGAAACAACATCCAGAAGTGCTTTTTCTGTCAGCAATGCTTCCTGCCCAATATGAATCAGTGTATCCACTCAATGTGAAATTATGATCTCCATCATAACTAATACTATAATCTATTGTACTTTTAAGGTACCTCATCACATGTTTTGCAGCCACTAGTTGAACACGTCTGGGCTCTACCAGAAGCTGACTCAAGGTGTTCACAACAACAAAAATGTATGGTCTAGTGTTTTTCAGGTACATCAGTGATCCAATAATTTGTTTGTATAGTGTGGCATCAATCAAATCTGACGAAGTATCGACCAGTAGCTTCAGCTTCACTTCCATGGGTGTATTCATGGGTTTTCATTCCAGCATGTCGAATCTCTTTAAGATATCGACCGTGTACTTCCCTTGGTTAACGAAGATCCTATATGGACTCTGCCATACCTCAAGACCTAAGAAATAATGCATTAGGCCAAGGTCTTTCATTTCAAATTCAGAGGCAAGTCTCCTTTTACATTCAACGATGAACTTTTCTTCTCTAGTTAAGAATAAGTCATCCACATATAGCAGTAAGATTACTGGCTCATTATCCATAATTTTGAAGTAGAGATTTGAGTCTGCTTTACTATTGGTAAAGCCTAAGCTCGTCAAAAAACTGTCTATATGGCCATACCAAGCTCTAGGAGCTTGCTTCAATTCGTATGAGGCTTTATTCAATTTGCAGACATGAGACTTCCTGTCGTCAACCTCAAATCCTTGAGGTTGCTCTATATACACTTCCTCTTCGATGACACCGTTTAGGAAAGTTGTCTTCATGTCCATCTGGTGTAGCTTCCACTTCATCTTAGCTACAGGAGCTATGATGTTCCTGATCAAAGTGTATCTGGCCATAGGAGCGAATGTATCTTCATAGTCAATACCTTCCTTTTGGGAAAAGCCACGAGTGACAAATGTTTCTTTATATTTCTCAATACTTCCATCAGCAACATGTTTTATTTTGAAGAACCATTTTGATGATACCACATCCTTACTTTTTGGTCTAGGAACTATTTCCCATACATTGTTCTTTATTATGGATTGGTATTCCTCTGTCATGGCATCTACCAATTCCTTCTTTTGAATGGCTTCTTCAAAGCAGGTACGCTCCTCATCTAAGAGATCACACATCAAAGTCGTGTAACTGGAGAATGGCTTTGATCTTTTCACCTATCTCGAGGTTCCTACTGGAACACCATACTTCTCTCCATATTGAATAAGCTCTCTTGCCCAAGTAGGCTTTCTTTTATGGGAGAAGGTCATTTGAGGAGGTTCTTGAACTTCTGTTACATCATGGTCTTCAAGAGTTTCCTCATCAGGGGAAGTTACAACTTCCCTCACTGATTCTACAGCTCTGGGAACTTCCCGCACGGATTCTGTAATCCTGGGAATTACTAGTTCCTCTTCATATACTTCTTCAAGCTGGCATCTTCTTGATTTCTTAAGTGTTGCTTCTTCATCAAAGGTCACATCCCTGCTGATCTCAATGTGGTGGTGACCTGGTATATAAATTTTGAAGGCCTTGGAGACCTCACAGTATCCCACAAATATTCCCTTCTCTCTGGAGGGTTCCAGCTTGTTTCTCTTCTCTTTCGAAATGTGTATGAAGACTAGGCAACCAAATATTTTGAGATGGCTTACCTCTAGCTTCTTTCCGGTGAACATCTCTTCTGGGGTCTTGAACCCAAGTGCGCTATGGGATAATCGATTCTGCACATAAACAGTTGCCATTGTTTCTTCTGCCCATAAGAAAATAGGAATATCTTGATCATGGATCATAGTCTTCACAGCTTCCATAATCGTTCTGTTCTTCCTTTTAGCTACACCGTTTTGTTGAGGATTATAGGGAGTAGTGAGTTCCCTCTTGATCCCAACATATCTGCAGAAGTTCACGAACTCTTTTGAGGTATATTATCCTCCATTATCTGACCTAAGTATCTTAATCTTCCTTTTAGAAAGATTCTCTATCAAGGCTTTAAATTCCTTGAATTTGTTGAATACTTCATCTTTAGATTTCAAGAAATATATCCAGGTCTTGCGAGAATAGTCATCAATGAATGATACATAGTATACATACCCGCTAATGTAGGATGATGGCATTGGGCCACACACGTCTGAATGAATGAGTTCCAGTACTCCTTTTTCTTTGTTGTCCCTCTTTGGAAAAGGGTTCTTGATATTCTTCCTTTGCGCACATCCATTGCATATGCCTTCCTGATCACCCTTGAGTTCTGGTAAACCTGTGACAACTTTGCATATGTATGGTAGCGCCTTGTAGTTGATGTGGGCCAATCTTCTATGCCAAAGTTCGCATGAGTTTTCAATGGCATGGGTCATGGCAGTCTCTGGGTGACCCTTTAGCTTGTATAAGCCAGTTTCTTCATTTCCAATGACGATTGCTTCATTTATGGTTTCTCCTCTAGCCCGCATAAGAACTTCTCCATCTATAAAGGAAACTCTATAGCCTTTCTTCTCTAAAGCTGATATGGAAAGTAAGTTCTTCTTCAAGCCCGGTACATAGAGTACGTCCTTCATCTTTATTGAGTTTTCTGAATCTAGCTTGTAGTTTGATTCTCCCACTCCCTTGATGGGATATTGGTAATCATCTCCAAGTGTTACTTTTTGAGAAAACTTCTTTTCTGAAATACAAGAGAGAGTATTTCTCTTACCCGTCGTGTGCTTTGATGCACCACTATCAATGAGCCATGTGTCCTCTCCAGGTGTTACCGATATTGAGAGGGCCGAGATCAAGACATGGTCCTTGATCATCTTTATAGGTGGTTCTTCATCTTCGACTATGTGAGCATGTTGCCTCTTATGTTTCCTATTGTATTCTTCTCATCTGACTGGATAAGAATTCTCCTTGTGTCCCATCTTATCACAATGATAGCATTTTATAGATGAGAGATCTCTTTCCTTGCGTTGTCCTTTCTTCTGAAATCTCCTTGGATGAGATTCTTTGTTATTGGATTTGTTTGATGGTTGAGGCTCTCTACGAGTCTCCCTTTTGAGTTAGGGCTTCTTCCTTCCTCCTTTGGTGTGGGTGGCTAGGGCTTGATCATCATCCCTAGCTAGTAGCGCTTCACGATTCACTGCTCTTGTTTCTTCTTGGATGCATTCTTCCCATAGGATGTCGAACTTCAGTTTCTCCTTTCTGACACATATTGTCTGGATGAAATCATCCCAAGGTCTCATAAGACCATTTAGTGTTGTCATTATGAGTTTGTCTTCATCTATGGTATCTCCAATAGCTTCTAGCTGTTCTTTGAATTCCAAGATTCTGGAGAAGTATTCCTGAATCATTTCTCCTTTCTGCATCCTTGTATTCTTTAGTCGAGTTCTAAGATTCATCTTTTGGTTTATGTTATTTCCTTCATATAGTCTATTCAAGGAATCAAACATTTATTTTGGGGTCTTCTTGGATGACACATAAGGGATCAGATGGCCCTTGATTGAATCTGCAATGACTCTTTTAGCCATTATTGTGTCCTTTTGATGCTTTGCCTTTTCTGCAGCATCTTCGGGTTCCAGTAATTCTTCCTTGACGAATCTTGCTAGGTCATTCTCTTCAAAAATGAGGCCAATCCTATACTTCCAGGCACGAAATTTTTCCACTCCTTCTAACTTGTCAACAAGCTTAATGCTTGTAGACATCTTTACCTGGAGCTAGGAAAATGACCAAAAAATGAAAGTGCTCAAAATCAAAATTTGAACTTACCAAGAGATGCGCTTAGCTTAGGCGAGCTGCCTGGTGTGCTTGGATCTGAGAAAATCCAAATTTTTCCCCTTCAAATCTGATCTACGGATTTCTGGACTGGTGCTTCTGGTACTTCTCGTACTCTGGTACTTCTGGTACTGGTTTTCTGGTACTTCTGGTACTTTTGTGAAACTAGGGTTTCACTTTCTGGGAGATCCAGCCACTGAAAAGGTGCGCTGAAGGTGCCAAAATGATCCTTGGGGGAGGGCGCAACTTTCTAGGTGGTTTTGAAGCTGAAAAGCTTCACTTTTGAAAAACCCTAATTTGCAGGTACTGCAACAGTGACGTTTTTCTCTTGCGAAATATGTTTCCTTTAGGTTGGATCTGATACCATGTTAAAGTTTATGCCATTATTATAGTTCTTTGGATTTCAATAGATAATATCAACATAAGAACAAGATCACTGAGAAATACACATTCACAAGAGACACAACATTTATCCTGGGAAACCCTCTAGGGGAAGAAAACCCAGCAAAACTTCCTTAATATAGATAGCCAATACAATGCCAAGAGATCTCTATGATAAAATATAAAGTCCTCTCCAAGATATGTGCCACTCTCTCTCTCCTTTGCCAATAACAGATCAGAACTTGTCTCTCAAACTGAGAAACTGAGTTGTGATCAAATGAGGCGCTAGCCTCCTTTATTTATACAACTTCTGGCACGTGTGAAGTGTCTCTTCACTGGCAGGCCTGACTTCTCAATCTGGGTGGGTAAACCCACCTTTATTATATTTCTGGGTCTTCTTATTAACTGTTGGGGCCGACTTCTTATTCTACCTATTATAATTGTCTATTGACCAATCCGCAAAAGGGTATTTGGTCCTATTACAATATCCAACATGATCAATCCACAATGGGGATTGATCCTATAAATAAAATATCAATAATAATAAGAATACTCTTTGAAGTCACATTATTTCAACACACGTGATGTGCCACCTACCACTGGAAACAACATGATGTATATTATCCATCCATGGGTTTTGTTTCTGCATGTACATTGCCCTTCATGTCCAAATACCTTCATCAATCTTGCGGTCCAAAACCAATGAGTAGGGTTGACATCAATGACAACAACCAATCTTCCAAGAATATCCCCCTTTTTTATTGATGGCAACACTCATTCTCCCCCTATCATCATGATCCCAATTTCTCTCCCCCTTTGACATCAATGGAAAAGGGTAGGGTTGCTCCCCTCGAGTTTAATGACAAAAGGTAACTCTCTTCTTTGGGGTTGCTCCCCCTGAACATGTGGCACTCAATAATACTTCATCCTTATTTTTGGTCTTTGGGACTTTTTCTTCCTTGGAATCCTTTTGTGTGGCTTCTGTCTTCTCTCTCTTCTTCACGTCTAGGATGTATATGTTGTTCGGTCTTCTTGTTGCAGTTGCAACCAATCTTCCTGAGTTATTTTCTCTGATTTTACATTTTCTGGAGTCAAACGTAAGAGTGTATCCTTGATCACAGATTTTGTTGACACTGAGGNGGGGTTGCTCCCCCTGAACATGTGGCACTCAATAATACTTCATCCTTATTTTTGGTCTTTGGGACTTTTTCTTCCTTGGAATCCTTTTGTGTGGCTTCTGTCTTCTCTCTCTTCTTCACGTCTAGGATGTATATTTTGTTCGGTCTTCTTGTTGCAGTTGCAACCAATCTTCCTGAGTTATTTTCTCTGATTTTACATTTTCTGGAGTCAAACGTAAGAGTGTATCCTTGATCACAGATTTTGTTGACACTGAGGAGATTATGCTTTGAATCTTCAACCAACAGGACTTTTCCTACTTTTACATTTTCACTTCCAAGATTTACAGTTCCTTTTCCAAGTATTTTGGTATATGAGTCATCTCCAAATGAAACATTTCCACCCTTTTTCTTCAAGCTGACAAATTTACTTTGATCTCCAGTCATATGAGATGAGCACCCATTGTATATGAACCATTCATCTTCTTCTTTGCATTCTTTAGTGACTAATGTTATTTGACAGTTTTCGTTTTGTGGAATTTCTTTCCTTTTCTATGTTGTAGTTGGTATACAAAAATTTGGCATACGATTATCTTCCTTCATCTCTCTACAATCTCGTGCTTTGTGACAAAGATTATTGCACTTGTAACATACAATATTTTGATCCATTAATGGGTCAAATGGATTATAAATTTTGTTGACAGGTCTACGAACATTTCCATATCTACTATTTTCACCATTCATGTAGCTTTCATAGTTATGCCTTTCATTGATTCTACAATTGATTGCCTTGTGTCCAAAATTTCCACAAGTATAACAATGTCCAAGAAAGAAATTTTGATACCTAGGAGTAAGTGATCTTCTTTGTGGTGTGGTCCATCTGGGTTCATTATCTATTCTTTTGTAGTTTCCTTCATAATTATTTCTTTCATACTTGATGGGAGAGGATATTCTTGATGTCTCATTCCTTCTAAATTCTAGTCTTCTATCTTGTTGTTCAACTTGTTCTGGAGTGTTGGTTTCATCATTTTCATCTTCCTTCTCTTGTTTTGTTGTCTTCAAACTGTCATTGTATTCTAGTCATGTCTTGTCATTTGGATATCTTTGATTGCTAAGGATCTCATCTAATTTTTCAGTTCTTTTTTCAAACTTCTTCAAATTTTCTATTGTCAATAGTAGCTCCCCTTTTGTGTGATCTAATTCTTCTTTAAATTTCTCATAATATTCTAATTGTTCCTTCACGCTATCAATGGTATTTTCAAGCTTGTAATTCTCTTCTTCACAACTACTCAATTCACCTTTTAGTATTATGTTTGTGTTTCTAGGCTTGCTATTTTCAGTTTCAACATGCTTCAACTTTTCAAGATTCTCATCTTCTTATTCACTCTTTGCATTGTCTTTGTATCCCCAAAAGGAATCAAGGTTGGTTTCTTCATCTGAATCTTCTTTAGAAATGGTTTCTTCTTTTTTAGAATTCTCGTGATCATCATCCTGGGTTTATTGGGTTATGAAGAGGACTGCTCCTCCATCATTATCTTCTTCATCACTCTCATCTAAGGAGATGTCATCATCCTTGGAGTAGAAGCTCTTTTTATAGTAGAAGTTTTCAACAATATGTCATATTCTACCACGGTTAAAACATTTGAGAGGAGACTTACCTTTGTATCTTCCACATCCCTTCTGAAACCTTCTTACGAAATTTTCTATTTCTTCATAAAGGTCGTTATACTTGTCTTTTGTCTTCTTTATGGCTTTAAAGGATGCTTCATTTTTTGGATGGTCACTTTCTGTACCTGTTCTCATTTCATATGCTATAAGAGACCCATGTAATTCAACCATTGCCATTTTGGTCAAGTCCCTAGTTTCTTTAATGGCAGAGACCTTAGCATCATACTTTAAGAGAAGTGATGTCAACACGTTTTGTACAACCAAGGATTCATCGATCTCTTCACCTAATCCTCTGATAGAATTAACAACTTCATCAACTCTAAGAAAATATGTTGCAATATATTCCTTTTCATTCATCTTCAAATTTTCAAATTCTGCTCTATGTCGTTGAAACTTGACCTGCTTAACTTTTGGATCACCTTCGTAGATACTCTTGAGTTTGTCCCATACCTCTTTAGCAGTGATGCAACCCATCACTTTGCTAGAAATAGTTGGTGCCAATGATCCTAGAATAACATGTATGGCTTTTGAATTACAACTCATAAGCTTCTTCTCATTTGGATCGGTTGGAGCATTATTTGGGATTACATGGCCATTTACAACTGAGTACCAAATGTCTACTCCCAAATATGTTAGGTAAGTTTTCACTATATCACTCTATTATGCATAATTTCTTCCATAAAATATTTTAATCACATTTGAAATGTGCTCATGGTCATCCATCTCTGCTCAGGATTTTTCTTCCAGTGGTTAAATTGTTCTGAAGGCAACCCGCTCTGATACCAATTGTTGATACTGAGAGGGGGTGAATCAGTATCAACTACAATTTAAAAACTTTTTCAACTTATACTTAAACCATTCAATTATATCCAATGAGAAATGAACAATAGTATAAGATTTACACCAATACACCATAATACACCATGCACAATATATGAGAAATAATCAATAGTTATTGTTCAAGGGAAATAATGACTTCCAAAGGTATCTATAGCTTCCAAATGTAAAGGGAGGGATAAACCTCCAAGAGGAAGATACAATCCTCCAATATAAAGAGAGGGTTGAAATCTCCATCCTTTCCCCTTCCTTCCACCCAAGAATATATGAGAGATAATAAAACTTTACATTAAATCATCACCATCAACCAACCATCTCATAGAACCTGATAATGTTTCCTAAGACTTCTTCAATTTCTGCAATTCTTCAATTCTTGGAATACTCTGATCCTGTAGATAATATTACTCAATGTATTCTCCGAAACTCCTCCAATTTTCACTCCTTGAATCCTCCCCAAAAAGAAGTTATAGAAAGAATGGTAGACTTTATTCAATTCTGGTTTATTTAGGAGAGAGAACTTGTACAGAATGACTCGCGCTCAATATTTAACATCCGATTATGAAACTCGCACAAAAGAAAACAAAGTTCGTACTCTTTCCAATGAAATTGGTCCCACTTCATTTGGATTCTCTATGAAGAAGATATGATTGTTTTACCTGGAACACTTGTTTATTGACTAGCTTTAGGACTGGTCAAAAACCCTATCTTCCACAAAGTTTATCTCCATAATTATAGAGAATAAAGAGTTGAAACTTTTACCATAGGTACATTGATATTGCTTCTCAATACCATAGCAATTTCACCATTTGAATTGTTCTAGAAAAAAAATTATATCGAAAATGGTAAGATGACCTGTAAATAACATACCTTAGAACACATCACCAAAAGACTTCATCCTCCCTTGAAATCCGGCCTTCTTTACTTATGATTTCCTCTGAAATTCGACTTGTGTATCAAATGAATGTATAATGATATTTATTTATACCATTTATGTTACTTTCTTTTAACATTAAGTTCGACCTGAAACTTTCTTATTTTGTAATACTTTTCTTTAATTATCTTCAGAGCCTACATGTACTTCCTTCTTCAATTCACTTTGTCATCTTCAAAAATTCATTTCTCCTCAACCATGAGGATCCACGTGATGTTACACCTACCACTGGAAACAACAGGATGTATACTATCCATCCATGGGTTTTGTTTCTGCATGTACATTGTTCTTCATGTCCAAATACCTTCATCAATCTTGCAGTCCAAAACCAATGACTAGGGTTGACATCAATGACAACAACCAATCTTCCAACATATTTTTCTCAAATGCAGGACAAAAGATTATAATATCAAATGACCAATTCTTCAAATTTTGCATGTCTTGTAACTAAAGGCTATCATGGATGTAAATGTTGTGGACCTTATCTTAAGGCTATATGGTCCAACCACCTACGGAATCCATTGTACGACTTCTCTAGAGTATTCCTCCCAAAACAACATCCTTATAGAAGAGCAACATCCACTTTCAATGGTAAACCAGAGAGAAACCAAAGGCCTGCAATAATGACACCATCAAAATGGCTTAAGAGAATATGAGAGAGAGAAGGACAAGGAGATTACATAAATGTTTTATTCAAATGGGGATCTTATGTTCGATGATCCAAAATTCTTCGATACCTATGTTGAGAAATTTCCCATTGGGATGAAAAGGAAATTTGTCTTTTATGAGCTCCTATATTGGGAGAATCTTAAGATTGCCAACTTACTAGATCCCATGCATATTTTTAAAAATGTTCCATCTTCTTTATGGAGGTACATATCATCAAAATAAAGTGACACATTGGMTATTAGGAGAGATCTTATTTCTTCAAAAAGTAAAAAGAAACATTGGCCAAGAAAAGAAAATAGAGGAGAGGTTGGTCCCGCTTGGTATTCCAATCAAGGTGATGTCTCATGGATATTGAAKAAATATGATATTTCTTTGGTAAAGGAAGTTATGTTGGGTGTGAAGGTGCCTTCTTTATATGGATCTTCACTATGGAAGACCATTTGTTGAGGTTATAATCAAATTACCATTTGAACCTTCTAAGAGTATGTAGGTCAAAAACATGATTTTAGTATTTGTTTTATAAATTCATGACATGGGATAAAACATAATTAATTTTGTATGTGTTTACTTTGTAGTGTCATTATCCTTTGCTCAAGCATGGGTGTGTGAACCATGACTTCCCCCAGGACCTATGACATGCCATATCTAAATTATCTTCATTTTTACGTTGGATCACATCAAAGGAGATTCATATGGATAGAATTCCATGGTGGAATCAAGAGATAGCTGAGATTGTTTGTGTATTTGAGAAGGATCTGCCGACGAGTTTCATGGACTTGCAGGTTCATCTTCTGATTCACCTAGTAGATGAGGTTGAATTAGTCTGAGTGGTCTCCTATCGTTGGATGTTCTTCTTAGAGAGGAACATGAAGAAATTGAAAGGATTTGTTCGACAAAAGGAAAAACTGGAGGGGTCTATGGAAAAGGGGTACATATCATATGAGTCTTTCTATTATGTTAGTGAGTACATCAAGCAAATAGACAACACATTAGGTGCGGTGATTTGGGATGACAAAAGGGATGAAGACAAAAGAGAAGGGGAGCTTCTCCAAACAAATGAAAAAGGGCGCTTGATAAAGAGTAAGTGACTTATTGTTTGTCAAATTTCTACACAGTAACTATTCACACTAAACTTCATAATGTACATTTTGATTTGATATGTACTATAATATGTCAGTTTTATTTCATGAATATATATATATATATATATATATATATATCAACGAATTCATAAATTGATGCCATCAATAAATTAACTCTTTACAATTCGGAGGCAACACGGTCATGGGTTGCATTGTACGAATAGTAGAGGAAATGGGACAGTGACATGAAATAATTTAGATGATTGAATGGTAGAAGCATGCCTTATCCTGATTATTTAAGAGAAAATATGTTAATGATATGCCCCAACAATTGGGTTGATGATCAAGTTAGAGAGAAATATGGTGCATCTGGCCATTACCCGCGTGCTGAAGAGGATACACTAAAAATAGGGATTGGGTGCAAAAACTCAGTAATAATCTATTTTTTTACAGTTTTAAATTCATAATGCACCTTTGAATTGTAACATCTATATTTTATATTTTATTGGTCAACTTATTAGACGCATGACACTGTGATTTTTTCACTTTTTTATAGGTTTATTTGTTCCCATCTATGTGGGAATATGGATATCATTTTCACACAGATGATGTCGATGATGGATGCATGACACAATACTGCGGAGTGGAATTCAAGTTCGACCAATATAGTCGTGCTAGCCATCGCGATCAAAACCTAATACGGGAGACGTTAGGTTATGTTGGAAAGATACAAGAGATCATTCGAGTGGAATTATCTTCCTTCCAATGTGTTATTTTTAGGTGCAAGTGGTGGGACACCTTTGATCAGAATAATGTAAGGGAAGATCGTGATAGTGGGATGATATGTATCAACTCTAGAAAGATGTGGGATGAAGCTAAGGAGCCTTATGTTTTCCAAAAACACTGCAACCATGTTTTTTTTTACCAAGATGTTGTGGATAGGAATTGGTGGTTCATAATAAGACACTACCCTAAATCAAAACATATTTTGGAGAACAATAGTGTTATCATGCCAAACAAGGAAGATAATGAGGGTGATGACAACAGAGAGTGATATGTACATGTTTTATTTCATCATTAATATTGTTGTTGTATCTTTTTGTTATCTTTATTTTGCTAATTATATTGTTTTTTATTCATCTTCTGACAGAGGAAATGCTAAGTTAATTATAACAAATATTTGAACAATTTTAGTTGGGTAACAGTCAGTTTGATGCATAATGTGTTTTTCTTTCAAATTATTTGTGATTTCATGGAACGATTGATTGAAATAGAATTTATATTGTTATTTGAATATATTGTATGTCGATGCATGTTTAATTATATAAAATTTTAAGAATTATTATCATGATAAAGTTGTAAGAATTATTATCATGTTGAAAAATGCCTCAAGATGTTAAATGTTTGACCCTTTACCAACATGTTATAGAAGCATTGAGACCTAAAAAAGATTATAGTAACAATGGTGTACTTAGAATTTTGATGTGTATAGAAGGTGACATTTATCCATTTACTAACAATCCTCTTACCCTTGGACACACTCAAGAACTTGTATAAATCATTTTTGTTAGTGATGTGACTTTGATCCTTATATCTCTTAGTGAAATAATTTTAATATTTGCATTGTAATTCCTTGCTTGAGCATTTGAGTTGTGAATATTCTAAACCATGCATGAGTTATTTAATTAATATATATATATATATATATATTCAACGACATATAATATTTTTATAGTTGGCAACATGTTTAGATATTGAATGGTAATATTTTAATTTACATAGTTTCTTATTTATCCTAATAATCTATGTTGATATTAGAAGTAATAATATGGTTGATATGCATGTTTAATAGTACAACCTTTTTGATGATATGTTAACATGATGATTCAAAAATTGAGTTTATGTTCATGTATTTTGTAGATTTAAAAGTAACATATTTAACAAATAATGTGGTTTATAATTTAAAAATTAAATTTCTAACATGATTTTGTGATAATTTGGCTTTTAACTAAAATGTTTGTTAGTTTACATACATTTATCATTGCTTTTGGAAATATTTATAAAATTATGCCCCCAATGTTGAGTAAAACCACAATTAATGAAGTAATTTAAAATTTGATAGCAATCAACTTACGAAATAATGACAAAAATAACAATAGGAAGATTAATTTGCATCCATAAAATTTTATGGCCAATAGAATAATTAGGACAATGGAAGATTAATTTGCATCCATAATAATATTTTTTAGTGTAGAAGAGTCTATTAAAAAAGAGTAATTAGTACAATGGAAAATAACATGTATTCATATGTATTTTGTTTTTTGAAGAATAATTTAGTTAGAATGAATATATATGAACTATCTATGCAATAGAAAAATGTTTATGGTAATTTTACAATTATAGTTTCAACCATATTGAACTTTGTAATTTATAAAATTAAATTTGCATTTTTTATTTAAATTACGTCTTTATGTTTCATATATATAATTTTGATATAAGTTCACCAATACATAATCTATAATAAAAATCATTTAATAAAAATAAACAACATGATGATAACCATCTACCAAACATAAAAATCATCTAAAATACACATTTAAATTTGCTAACATCATCTAATTAATTATATATACCTCTAGGACATATAAACGTCATTAATTAGCTAGCACACAAATCTAATAATCTAACAGGTCATCATCATTGTGATTGCATCTAACAAAATACAAGCATTGTTTAACATCATCATCACACACATCTAATAAACATCATTTAACATAAACATCTATCAAGCACATTTAACATGACCTAAAAATGTACACATCAACATCAACATATAAATTAATTAAGGAAATAATCATGATAAACAGAAAAAATGCACATCTAATTAACATTGTTATAACATACACACCTATAAAACACATTTAACAAACATATATAACATGACCTAACAGTATACACATCAACATCAACATATAAATTAAGTACATCAACATGAACAGAAAAAATGCACACACACACACACATATATATCATGAGCAAGTCAAATAATTGTTATAACATATCTGGTCCAACCGATGGGATAATTTTCATATCTACTACAATAGTGGAGGCATGTTCTATAGTAGAATATGATGGATGGTCAGGAGGAAGTGGTTGGTCGACTCTTTGACCAAAAATAAGCGGTGGAGGAATAGGTCTTGTCTGCTCATCTAGGTGAGGTGAAAGAGGAGGATGAGAAATAGGTCCTTCCTGCTCATCTAAATGAGGTGAAAGAGGAGGAGGAGGAATATTTGTTTCCTGCTCACGATCTGGGTGAGGTGAAGGAGGAGGAGGAGGATGTGGAGAGGTATCATGGCCACCCTCATAAATCGATGGGTTACTGGACGAATAAGTCATATTGGAAGGGGGGTTGTGCCTATCATCGGGAGCCCTCCTCGTTGCTAGTATCATGGTAGCTCCGATGATATGATTCATAAGAGGCATCAAATCATGAAACATATCCCTCCAAATATCCAAGAGCATATGATATTCCCTATTGTCTTGCATTAGCACAGGGAAGACACCCACCTTAGTCCAAAGTGCACAGAGTGAGTCGCCCAACTCCAACCTGAATCGTGTATCTAGCCTACGGTGCATGTCGTCGAGTATATGCACCTGAGGATGATGACCCACCGCGGACTCATGCATCATATCCTCATATTCATATACTGGGGGAGGAGGCATCATATCGGTGTGTTTCGCTAACAACAATGCACCGCCCCACCAATTTTTTAAAATTGAGGAGTATAGAACTTTGTAATTTTTTATCTAATTGTTTCAAGTGGTGCATTCAAGTCGTTCGACTCACACCACTAGCGGTGCACATAGAGAATTTACATGGCACACCGGGACAAAATTCCATTTTTTTAAAGCGGTGTATTTGTAAACATGAATGCACCGATGCACACACTTACTAATGTAGTGCCCAAAATAATATATATGATTCACATGGTGCATAATGTATCATATCGCACCGGTGCGTTAGAGGTAATGAGATGCACTGTCAAATATCTAAATAATATTACGCGGTGCGTCAATAAACCAACACGTCGGTGTGTTCCTGTTTAATTATGCATTGTCGAGGAATTTAAGATTATGTTATGGTGCGCCCTTTAAATTTACAGGGTGCACCGACCATGATGTGAGACGAATGTCTCGAACGCACCTCACATACTTTTTTTATTTTATTTTAAACAGTGAAAAATTAACTCAATTTTAAATTTTAATCCACTGAAAACTTAAGTTATAAAGAAACAAAGATATTACCTAGACATTTTGTCATCGGGGAGGCATGGTTGGCACGTAGTCAAAAAAACCAAATTTTCCATCGTTTGGAAAAATTAAAAATCCATGCATACAACAATAGATGGAAAAAAGGCAAGCAAGGGAAGCACTAATAGTAGGGTGCTTCATAGAGGCAAAATTTGCACTGATGCTTTTGAGATCTACAACACTAAAAATGGTCAAAATTAATTTTAAGGCCGATAATGTTTTTTATTAAACCTTGTTCTGGTGCGCTCGATGACTGAACGCACCAATGCTACAATATTTAAGTAGCACACCAGATAATATTTTTTACAAATAACCCAAACACGGTGCACCCTTTTAGAGAATTGTTGTGCACCATGCGTCCGGTTAGTATCGAACGCACCGACATATATATATTTTGAAGAAAATACTACAATGGTGCGTAATTTTTTTATTTAACCCTGTCACGGTGCGGTCAATTTTTCGACGCAGTGTTCCATCCTGTATTATATAGGGCACTAGTTTTTTTTTTTTTAAATAACTCTGACATGGTGCTCCCTTTGTAGCAACAGTGTGCCCCGGTGCATCAGTATACTACGAAGCACACCGACATATATTTTTTTTAATTAATCCTACAATGGTGCATACATTTTTTTATTTAACCATGTCATGATGCGCTCTATTATTAGCGGCACCGGTGCGTCTGGTTTTAACAAGTGCACTGGATTATATTTTTTTTTAAATAAACCTATCATGGTGTCTTCATTTAGAGCATGTGTGTTGAATGGTGCATCAGTATACCATGGAGTGCACCGGAGTATATTTTTTAAATAATCCTACAATGGTGCGTATTTGTTTTATTTAATCATGTCACGATGCAGTTATTGATGCAATGCCCCAGTGTGTTGGTGTGTTATAAATGCACTTTTGCGGTGTCTTTTAAATATACACATCGTTTTGCTTTAAAATTTATCGAAATTTTTATTTGTTGGTAATATTGATTAGAATTTTTCTAGACTGAGGATGTTGTAGTCTCAAGGATTTGGTGAACTCCCAACTATACTATAAATGGGCAATGATTGTAGTTTAGGATTTTGAGAGAAGTTTATGATCATTAACGACGAGATCAAGGTTATGATCATTGACAGCGAGGCCACGCAGGTTATGATCATTGATGGTGAGATCATGCAGGTTATGATCATTGACGATGACATCAGGAAGTTTATGATCATTGGCAATGAGATCATGCAAGTTATAATCATTGACAGCAAGATCACATAGGTTATGATCATTGATGATCATGCAAGTTGGTTATGATCATTTACAACAAGATCACACAAGGTTATAATCATTGATGATTATGATGGCGATATGGGAAGGCCGATCCAGACGGTAGTAGGTACCCATGGAGAAATATTCCCATCATGGACATCATGGTCATAAGAACTCAAATTGTCATCATAATCACACACAATTGTGAATTAGAAACTAATATAGATTATAATTTTTCTAGACAACCCATCAGTTGGGAGTTCACCAAATACTTGAGTCTACAACATGCTTCAAATGATCATAGATTAGAATTTTGAGCGACTACCCATACTTTAGACTCAAATATTTACAATTGAAATTATTATACTTTAGACTCAAGTCTTTAGAGCTGAAATGCAGACACAACAATTCACAGAAACACCTAGGAAAAAAATCCCTCTCCCTCTCCCTCGCTTCCCGATCTTGTACAACATTATACAGGTCAACCCTATTCTATTGTTATTTCTCTTGGTCTCTCGGCTAATGTTTTTGCATGATTAAGAATATGGCTGGTAATTTGTTTTAATTTAACTCTTTTACGGTGCACTAAAGAACTAGCTACATCGGTGTGTCGTTATTTACATAGCGCACCGGAGTATTTTTTTTGAAAACCTTACCACGGTGCCCCATTGTTTGGGAGAAACTGTCTGCACTAGTGCAATTGTTTAAGTAGTGCACCGTCGTATAGAAATTTTTAAAAATAACACTGCCACGGTGCACAATTTTTTAGAGCAACTGTGCACCCCCGGTCTGTCATTATTTATGTAGTGCACCAGAGTTTTTTTTTGTTTTAAATAACCCTACTAAGGTGTGTTAGTTTTGTGGGAACCGGTGCATCAGTTGTATAAAATGCATTGGTTCATTATATATTTATAAACACACCATACAAAAACATCTGCTAATACCTTTTCCCGCTAGCCTCCAACATAGATGATTTTAGGGGCTAAATTTCGCTCATGGGCTAATTTTCCATGGTTTTTCCAAAAATGAGATTCTCTATTTTTAAAATAATTCGCCCAAATTCTATAGGATAAAATTATTTTTCCTTAAAAATTGCCAAAAGTTTATAAAAACTATATAAAATACTTAGAAATTTGAATATTTAAAAAAAATATCGCCAAACATTTATAGTTGACATACGAACGATTAGTAATATTCGCCAAGGTTTCTACATTTTAAAATAAATTTCCATCCTTAAAATCATCCGTAGCCTCCACTAGTCCACTATAAATGAATTTTTGGGTTATTTTAATGGGGGCTTCACAAAAAACTCCACTAGAGGGGATTTTGCTTGTAGTGTATATTTCTTTTATCTGTTGTTTATGCATCTGATTTTGAGCTAGAATAGATGGATTTGAAGACAACATTCCTATATGGGGATATGGAAGAATAAATCTACATGAAGCAGCTAGAAGGCTTTGTTGTGAAGGGAAAGAAAGACATGGTATGCAAGCTGAAAAATTCCCTATATGGGTTAAAGAAATTACCGAGGATGTGGTATAAAAATTTGATACTTAGATGTTGGGACTTGGATTCACAAGGAGAAAACAAAATCACCGTGTGTATTTCAAATTAATCGGTGATCAACTTATTTATTTGGTCTTGCATGTAGATGATGTGTTGCTGACAGGAAATGGCAAGAAGATTATACAAGATGTGAAAAATTAGTTGTCCTCTAAGTTTTACATGAAGGATCTTGGTGCTACAAATTTCATTTTGGGCATGGAAATTAAAAGAGATCAGGAAAACATGAAACTCTAGTTAAATTAGAGAAAATATATCGAGACAATATTTAAGAGGTTTAATATGTATGAATGTAAACTGGTCAAGGTTTCTATTCTTGTAGGTGTAAAGTTATCTATGGATTAGTATCCCAAGACATAGGAATACAAATAGGACATGTCCTGTGTTCTATATGCTAGTACGGTTGGAAGTTTAATATACGCAATGGTATGTACTAGACCGAACATTGCACATGCAGTGGGAGTTTTGAGCAGTTATATGTAGAAACTGGGGAAAGAGCATAGGAAAGTGGTAGAGAAGGTTTTCAGGTATTTGCGTGGCACTGCTAGTTATGGATTGTGCTACCAAGGAAGACAGGGATTGGATAGATTGTTGGACATACATGGGTTTTTTTATGCATACTGGGATGGAGATATGGATCATAGAACATCTACAAGTGTGTATGTGTTTAACCTATTTGGAGGAGAAATCAGTTGGATGAGCAAAAGATAGTCTGTAGTGGCACTCTCAACTATAGAAGTTGAATACATGGCAGCCACTCATGCAAGCAAGGAATCAGTATGGTTACAGAGATTGTCTTCAGATATTGGGTTGGTACAACGAGATGTAAGAATATATTGTGACAGTCATAGTGAAATCTTCCTGGCAAATAACTTGTCTTATCATTCAAAGACAAATCATATTGATTTTTAATATCACTTTGTGAGAGACATGGTTGAAGAAAAGAAGGTGATTTTGATGAAGGTGGACACTTTGAAGAATGTTTTAGATTCATTAACAAAATCTATGAACATTGAGAAGTTATCTTGGTGTAGAGGATCTATGGACATTATTGCCTTGGATTGTTGACTATGTAACCCCTTGTATGCAAAAAAAATAAAAAGTGGGAGAACGTTGGGTATGTGTTATACTATTTGCACGACTAGATATAGTGTTCACATTGTGTCGGGCATGTGGGAAGGTTAGAGGGGGGTCACAATGGAGCACTATCCGCCCCCCCCCCTTTTTGGGGGGTCATAGGGGACTGTTTTTTCATCTGTTTTTTGGTGATTCTTTGGCACATTATTTTTGATGATGGTTTTCTAATTTTGTTTAAGGAATTAGGGTTGTTTAATAATTCGGGTCAATGGATTAGGGTTTTTGGATGCCAAGAGATCCTATATATTGTATTTTTTTGTAAACAATGGAGATATGATGGATAGAAAATTAGAGATGCAGCTCTAAAGTAGGTTATTGGTTTAACCGATTTGGGTTTCTGGGGTAAAATATCTATGTGATGTGTGTGTGCCATTGTATCTTTTCTATTTTTATTAATAATTTATTTGCAACAATTTATTTTACAAGGTTAAAATCTACAATATCTAAGATATTAAAAATTAAATTGAATTTTGAAATATGATGAAAGGAAGAAAATTCACTTTCTCCATTAAAGCTCATTTTTTTCAAGTTGATTGTCTCTCTAGAAATATTTCTAGTAGGCCTAGGTAAACTGAAAGCATGTTCTAAACTGGAAATTCAAATAGGATCCATTTCAAAATGAATAAATTCAAATAAATGATCGAGAGGGCTTACGTCTTGGCCCTCCTTCTAGCGTCAATTGTTGATAGGAGGAAAATTTCCTCCTGCAAGAAGGGATCATCACCCAATCAAGGCCCCAGTTAGGCCTATACTTGTTTGGTGTGGTGATGTCTACCGGTATGTGGGCCTAGATTCTACTAAGTATATTTCTCCTCGAAAGGAGAATTTTATTAAAGTTTTTCTATATCCTAAATGAGGCCTTATCTAATTATGAAATGAAATCCTATATCTAATCCTAATCTAACCGTGATAAAGAGATTTATCACATGCATGTAATTCATTACTAGAATATAAGAAGAAATTCATTATTCTTCTAGCATAAGTCACTACATATTCCAATGACATGAATGATAAAATATTCCACATACAAATGACATTAAATTGTGTCACTACAATCAAATTCACAACTAGATCATCATATTTCATCAAGCAATCTCAATAATGAATAGAACTTGATAAAATAATTGGCATAAATGCACAATAAGAAAAATTGATCATGAATTATTTTTTTCCTATATTAAATATTCATAAATAGTTCTTCAGTATCAAATCTAAACAAAATCCATCAGCCTTCAATCCTTTATTAAACTTGATAAAAATATACAAGTCTCCATTCCAGATTCGAAAACCATCAAGTCTTCAATCCTTCCTTTAACCTTGACAGAAGTGTACAAGTTCCAATTCTAGATTTTCATACCCCACAAGTCTTCAAAATTATATTCAGACCAATAAAAATATCAAGTCTAATTACAAGGTTTCCAACCCTTCTCCCCATAAAAAGAGTAGCCTTTTATAATTAATCTTCCTTCTTTTCTTCAATTACAACATCTTTCCTCTTTCTACTCATCCTTCGATATTATTTCCTGAAAAAAAATCATTAAATCAAATTTAATATCTTCCTAAATCATTGTATGGTTACACGTTTCTTCCTTTTCCAAATTTACTTCTCTTATTTTTCCACCTGTCACCTCCACAAAAAAATTATTTATATTTACATATCAGAAAGATATTTGTTAATATTATCATTAAAAGGAAATGTTTCTCAAATAAAACAGAAATGAATTAATAAGAGGAATATTAATAAAAGTATTCACTAACTCATTCATTTATTCAGGATTATAGTTTTTTTTTTCCTAAATCAATTTAAAAACCATTAACATAGAAACCGGTCATTAAAAAAGCCCTTAATTAACAAAAATCCTAGTATCTAGAATAAATCTTTATTATTTTATTTTTTTCATAGTCTTTGACTTATAAACTTATTTCAAATACTTGCATGATTTACATAATATGAAGTTATTAAAAACTTAAATGAAATTATTAATAAATTCAAAATATTTCACCATCAAATCAATTTGTAAATGGAATCACACGAGATCAATTTAAATAATAAAGTTGAGCTATTAATTTTTAGCCTTTCCCCCTTTTCTTTTTTGTAATCTCTTGGCCCTTTTTTTTACTTTTTAACAAATTAGTGGGAAATTATTTAACCAAAATTTCTAGGCATTTTTACTATCTATTTAGAAAAAATAATTTTCCCAAAACATTTCTCACATTTCCATCTTTCTAACGAGCCATTTCTTGTTCAATTTGGCCTTCTAAAACTTAAGATATGGATCCCATAAGTTAACATTGAGAAACCTTTGATTTCGTTTTCAGATTAATTTTGGACCGTTGATCTGTGGATTTATTCTCTATCCCACCATGCATTGGGGAAAAATAGTTTGATGGGTTTATATTGTATTTTATACCCATAGTAATTTGAATGTGAACCTATAGGAAGAATGGAATGTGGATCTTGCACTAATATTTTGACCGCACACATATGCATATCTAGGACCCCAAAAATCTGGGACATCCAACATCTGGAAGAACCAAAAATGTCACAAGTGTGAAACCTCTAGATTCCCGAATGGGATCTCCTAAAAATATGAAACTAGTTAAAAATCCAAAAATCCCTAAAAATCTAGGATCTCCTAAACTACTTAAAATTTTGGAAATCCCTAAAAATCTATGATCTCCTAAAATTATAGAAATTAGTAAAAATTTGGGATCTCCTAAAACTCCAAAAATCCATAAAAATATAGGATCTAAAATTATGGAAATCTGTAAAAAATCGGGATCTACTAAAAATATAGAAATTCTTGAAAATTTGGGGCATTCGGGCCATCTGGAGTATCCGACATCCAAGCCGCCCACGAAACATCCAATAGACTATTCCCCATATCTGGATGCAATGCCATGTCCAATGAGCATGCCATGTCCCCTACCTTATCATCATGCCACATCCTCTGCCCTGTCAACATGCCATATCATATTCCCTATCATCATTCCACATCATCTACCACATGGATCTAAAGGACACATCATCTACCACGTCATTCGAACACAACGATAGTACAAAACTTTTGAGGGTCATAACTTTGTGTCCCAAACTTGGAATGAGAAAAAATTTATATCATCAGAAAGCTATCGATGAGTAGAATATGATGGTGTATTTAAAATTAGGAAATGGTGATATTGAGTGAAGAAAAAGTTTAATAGTCTCTACCACCTTATTTTTTCACTTATTTTTTAATTCTTTTGTCTTACCCGGACTCCTAGTCATCATGATTTTTCTTATTTCTTACAAATATGAAAAAATGTACAAAAAGAATAATAAATATTCATATCATACATAATATTAGAAAAAAAAACATAGCCAAGAGAAATAATCAGCAGTAAAAATGATTCAATGATTTATTCCCTAAGATTTCAATTTGTTCAATTTGATCATTTTTCTCAGGAAAAAACATTGATACAAATTAAAATAAATAAATTAGAAAAATCATGAAAAACTATAAAACAAATCGAATTAAATTATGTACAAATGTGATAAAATCAATGTTAAGTAATTACAAATTGTTAAAAATTCATAATACAAGCAAAATTTAGAAGGGTCCCCATTATTTTATGAAGAACTTGTATCATAATGGGGGGTTGTTGTGCATGCTACAACAATACCCAATGGGAATAATTATAGTTAGATATTGTTATGTATGGAGGCCAATTCTAGTAATAAGGCCCATGTAATAGTGTGAACACAATAAAGGTGAGAAGTCTTACTAGAATGTTCCACCTACTAGAATATTCCTTCTCTAGAATGTTCTTAGGAGGTAGTTAGTATTATATAAGGAAGTATGAGCAATGTTTTGAGCATAGTGAAGAATATTGTGAATGTATCAAACATTGCTTAAGGAGTGTTATCCTTCCAGAAATATTAATATATGGTGTTACCCTACATCAATGGTTTTTTCTCTTCAATTCTCTTGTATTCATTGTTTTGTGTGATTGATTTGGTTAAGGATTTGTTGAGATTAAATTTTCAGATATAAGAACATAACATTTGGTATAGAGAATAACTCATTTAGTATAATTCCCCCTCGAAGAGGCAAGTTAACAAGAGTGGACCCCTTCCTCAAAAGGATCAATTGTAAGGTGTTGTCCTACCTTAAGGGTTTGATATTAGTAAAGAGTTAAGCATTCTATATTCACTTGGATATATTGTATGTATTTTTGTATTCATATTTGTGGTACTTAACATATGATTGTTCCCCTAAGATAGGTATAGGATTGGAAAGGTGAGTACTTGTATGTGTTTTTACTACTTTTTTGTTTCTTACTACATTGTTTTACGTATGGTTTATTTTATGAAATAGTGCTAATGGATAATTTGTTTTTTGTGATTTCATATGTTGGACCATCAGAGAGGGAGATCCATGTTATGAGAGATGACCCTACCCAATAACTAAAGTGAGACTAGTAGTAGGTGGACCATGAGGGTCAAAGGGATTTGGACAGTGGCAAGGCCATCATGATGCAAAGACTAGGTATCCTCTCTAGAGGTCGCAGGTAGACCTAGAGGAGGCGAGATAGCAACATGGGTGGAAAATATTGAGACTCAGATAATGGACCTGTGTCGATGGTTTGACTGAGTAATGTGAGGGGTGATTGAGGTTGGGTGGGTACCTCAATAAGTAGGTCCATAATTCCTACACTAGCATGGTTCCTAAGTGGTGTCCAATTATGAGACAAGAAACAATGGTAGGTTCTCATGCTACTGGAAATAGGAGGACACTAGTGGGAGGAGTTGGAGCAGTAGGAGGAGATAGGGTTGCAAGTGGAGAACCCCAATCCAAGGGATACCTATAGTTTCCACCACCTTAGCGGCATGGATGCGTATTTTGTATATGCCAAATTTATAGGGGAAACTCCCCCATTTTGTATATGACATGTGTGATGTGATGGCACGACCATAGTGAGGGCCAACCATATGTATCGATGTACCTCAGTTTTTTAAACTACTTATAT
>JASDQU010102136.1:385947-400514 GCA_032191745.1 Picea mariana
TGTGTATTGATTTCTTTATATTACATGCTTTATATATATTGTGATGATAGTAAAAAAAAAATGCATATAATGTTGATGAAATATAAATCATAACAAACACACACACACACACACACACACACACACATATATATATATAACTTGTTGATGACACTCTATGATGTGTTGAGGATGTGATGAATGTCTTTGTGTATTGATTTCTTTATATTACATGTTTTATATATATTGTGATGATAGTAAAAAATTGCATATAATGTTGATGAAATATAAATCATAACAAACAACGTTTTAATGTGACAAATGCCAGTCTAAAATTTCATTTGCAGTATTCTCTACAAATTGATTTGCACTTCTAGGAAGAATATGTGTGAATGTGATGGATTCAAAATTCCTTGACATAAGTTTGACTAGCAAGTATTTTATAGATAGGTATGGATCATGAATGTGGTAAGAATTATTCAACTGTGAGACAACAAGTTGAGAATCCAAGAATATGTTAAAATGATGAATGTGAAGTTGAGCAACATCAGTTGGTAGGATGATCACGGTTGCATATTATGCTTGGCTAATCATTGTTGGACCTAGACATATGCTACTTAACTAAAGTATTGTGTGTGAAGGTGAATAAATATTCCAAGCTGCAGAGGCAATATTTTGAGTCCATCGACTAGCACCATTGACAAAACTAATTTGATATGTCGGTGATTAATTTATCTCGTAAAGAAAGAAAAAATAAGAGATTGGGAGCATGATAGAGATGCAATGTTTTGTAGAAAGTACTAAAATATATATGTATATGTTTTACAAACTAGAATATACATAAGGTAGTATATATTGGATAAACATTGTTCAATGGCAAATGTCCATTGTGCTACCAGTTGGGTGGAGGATGTTGGGAGCATTGTTTTATGGATGGCAACTAGTGTGTCTCGGATGTGTGATAGATCAGGACAATTGTATGTGTAGTGTACATATGTCGAACATATGGAACAAGGGTGATTGATATGTAATGTCTTATTGCATGTACCAACTATATCCTTAGTAGGTTATGTAGAAGTACCTACGATGGGAGGGTTGGGTAGCAATGGTGTTTCCCTTAGTTCAAGAAGTGTGGGGAACAAGTTTGTAGGATGAACTAAAGCATCATAGAGTGTGCAAGGAGGGTCTACTTGAGGTATGTCCTAAGTAGTTCCCCATAACTTATTCTTCTTTCCCCCAGTGGTTTTACTCTTTCCTCTAGTTTTGTTGGCATTGGTCAAGAAGGGTCTACCCAAGTTGTTCAACAATTTGAGGTGGGAGTGTAGGTATTGGTACCATAGATGGGGGGTATAGATACCACACATGTATTTACAACACCATGATAGGGAGTGTGAGTGAAATTACAAATTGATAGGTCGTAACGCTCAGTGGTGTGTAGAAAAATGTGATTTGGGTGAGGTGGTGAGGAATGCTCTACAAGGAAGCAGTTTGGTCACTCATGGATGGCATCTAAGGGAAATATGAGGGGGAACATGGTTTCATTTTGATAGATGTGATGGTGCACACTTGCAAAACATATGGGGGTGAAATAAAAGGTGGTTCACCCTGATAAGTTCCAAGAAGGGAGAGTTTTTGAAGATCCCAAAACACATTTCCACATAGGATGGGAAATTGTGATGTCCCCCTATAAGGGGGAGGATGTTTTCCAAATTCACGATTGGGCATGATTCATAGTGTGTGAATTGGTCGATGGTGATGACCTTCCTGTTGTGAGTAAATATCATGGTTCAAAACATAGATGAAGAAAATTCTTCAGTCATGTACATGTATCTACGCCCAAGGAGGATATTATAGTCCAAGGGGGCATCTATGACCTCAATATCGATTTAGACCATTTTTCCTGCTAGCTCTATTTGGATATTTTGAAAAAGACCTTTGGGATGGGATGGGAAGCCATCATGGTCCTGAAGGGTGATAGAAAAATGGGTTAGTTAAACAGAGCCTGACTCCTACTAGACAATCTTGGGCATAATGCAAGTATATGCTCCTTCATCTATAATGCATCAATGTATGGTAATATTTTTTACTATTATGGGGATCTAAAAAGAAACCAAGGATTAGAGTCTTGGTTCTGAGTTGTCCAAATTAAATGTGATAAGGAATAAGCTAGAAGGGTCGATTTCCCTCAATGTTGATCGCAAAGACTTCCTTTGAGAAGGACGGGTCTATAGGACCTCAAGAGCATACATGATTGTAGGTGACTAAGCCAAATCATCCATGATGTTGTAACTATGAGCAGCCTCAGAATGAGGGTTATGAGTGGAATTCCTTAGAGGAACCTTTGGTATTAGAGGAGCAGGGTCACCACTAGGGAACAAAATTGTTAAGGGCATGCTAATTGGTGATTGGGTGGCATCTGATGTGGTGGGGTAAAATTTAGGAGACATATCGTACTTGCGATTGTGAGTTTGCATATGGATATTTCTAGAATTCATAAGAATGATCTGAAAAGGTATAATCTTTAGGTTAAGCTTGACCTGAGGTTGGGTATTGACCTGAAGGCTATGCATAGGGCTCAGTGTTGTTTTGGGTATCAACAACTCCTTTGAGAGGAAAGGGGTTTTGTAAAATTGTCATCTATGAATATTGGGGGGAGTTCTTATGAGGAGGTGCTACAACCTCAGGGGTAGGGGGACCTTGGTTGGACATAGATTCCTTCATCCTTTTGAAATCCACATGTTTTTGGAAATGATGAATATGGTGACCACACTCACCACATAAGGCATAGGGGAAGTTGGTGCAAAGATTGTTGTTCTTCCCTTATCTCTACTGTTTTTTGTTTCTAGTGTTTTGATTTTGTTATCCATCATTGGTATTTCCCCCAATATTGATGTTTTGGTTCGAGGATTTTATCCCTTTCCTTGGTTTCCTTTATTCTTGTTATTTCCTTTATTTTTCCCATTATTTTTTGGAGTAGTGGGTTTGACTAGATTCATTTGTGTAAACACTTGACTTTGTTGAACTCGTAAAGTTTTAACAAAGTTAATGCCAACATATTGTTGATCCTATAGGGGTGTAGAACTAGTTTATGAAGGAGAGAGAAATGGAAAGTATGGGTTAGTCTGGGGTGGGTTACCATACTAGGGGTATGATGTATATACCCCCCCCACTGCAATTTTGATTGTTTCAGGAAGGTCTGTGTATATGCGAGGGAATTTGCATACCTTGGGGGGGTATGATAGTCATTGTTTGTATGGGGTTATATCCCTTTTCCATGAGGGAGGGAGGGGTTGGTTGATACTATTGGAATAATATAGTGTTCCAACAGATGGAAGATATTAGGGGGTTCCTCCATACTGGTTTCCATAGTGACTGGAATCGTAAGAAGGTGAGGGGTCACCATATGGGTTGAAGTAGGTCATGGATCCAATAAAATCACCAACATAATGGAATGTCTCGAGTTTTTCTTGTCCAAATGGTTGGGGGTGAGGGGCGTCGGGGATTACCTTGTATAGGTAGTCAAACTGAGAGTTAATTAAGTCAAAGTTTAAGTCTTTGGTGATAGCTTCTTCTTCACTCTGAAGCATGGTAGTGGTGACATATTTTGCAATGAGGGCTAAAAGAGATTTGAGGAACCAATATAGGAAAATTTCACTTGTAACTTTGATTTTACACAAGTTGTGTCATTGAATACACTCATGGATATGATCCACGATATGTGTATAAGTGGTTTGTTGAAAATCTATGAGGATTTCTAGACTAGTGTCATGGCGAACTAGTAGTTGAAAAAATGCTAAAAAATATTTTTCTAATGATATAAATGTTGCATGGGAACTTGATTTCTCATATATATACCATTTCATGGAGGGACCAATCAATATTATTTGAAAAATACTCAATCAGATGGATTCATTGGTGATTCTCTTAGATTAGCACCAAAGATGAAAGGTCATGACGTGATTGGTCAAGTCTTCACCAAGATTTCCTTCAAATTTGGTTATGTATGAGGGAAGCTTGGTCAACATGGGTGGCCAATATGGATCATGTAAGATGGGATCATTGGTTAACTTTTTCATATTTGGAATATTCAATGAATCAATGTATGGAATATTGGGTGTAAATGATGGAATACCTTCCATTGGAATATGTGTTTGGGAGCTAGTTCTTATTGAAGAAGAGATTCCAAGAAGGTTAGTAGTTGAACATAACAAGGTTGATCCATGTAAGGTTTATCCTAATAATGTGTTATTCAAAGGTCAATGTGCAAGGGAAGGTCAAGTCGGTGAAGTAGCAAGACCAGGAATATCTCCTAATGTTGGTGGGAGGCCTTGCTAGATTCAAGAACATTGGGGTTCCAAAGGGTCCCCTATGTTTTTGAACTTGGCTTTAGTGTGTGAATTTTTAAGTGGAAAGTGATAACTTGTGATTTTAATAAAATGGCCTAATCAAAGCAAATAACTAAACTGAAATTAGTGAATGTTTAAAAAATGCAAAAACATAAATGTATCATTTTAGGTAAAGTGTTTTTATAGGATGAGCTCTTTCCACGCAAGGGTAAATAGATAACAAAATAAAGTAATGTTTCCTACAAGACCTAGATTTATTCCTCTCAAAAAGTAACTAGGCCTCCCAATAGCTTTCAACAATGGGGCATGAACCCACCGAAAGAAAACTAGTGAAGGTGTGAAAGGATTGGTTATAATGAGGGGTATTGGGGGAATGTTCCAAAGGAATTGGCGACATTTACCAATAATTGTTTAAAATATGACCCAAGTGCAATTGCACCCACAACCACCACCTCTATAGAAATCTTGTTTTTTTTCCACTAAGATACCTCCTTCAAGTACACGTAAGGGACACTCAGCCTTAAAAAGTAATCATGGGTTGGATCCTGACAAGAATTGGGTGGCTCAAGTAGACTCACGGGAACAACTGAATGTAATCATTTTCTCATTCATGGGTATCTCTTTGCCTTGGTGTAGCACACTTGAGATTAAGTATTTTAAATAACCTTAAGCATTCAACTTCTAAGTTTAAACTGAAAAGTGATAAGGAGGATTGTTTGGATACATATCCTCGAGATCCTAACCTGTAATAATAATAAAAAAATTGACTACATGATGGGGGATTGTCGTGGGTTCTTTAGAGTTGTCTTATTGTTAAAATGTTGAGATTGGGTTCATGAACCAATCTATTTCGTTTAGGGTGTGTTTGAAGGACTTTTTAGAAGTCCACGATTTTTCTGATTCTCCTAGGTCACTTTTGGGCACATGGAGAACAAAATGCTCAAAGGAGGTGAACTTATAAGTCTTTGGTGTTTGAGTGGGAAATTTGTGCAATTTATAAGAGTGAAAAAATGCTTTATGCGAGAAATTGTAACATGTGAACATCATGGGGTTCATTACTTTTCCCTAATTTAAGCTATAAATGTGATTTGCAACCTTGTGGAATTGTAAATTATGTCGATATCAAACTAGTCCTATATTGTCAAAATATCGAGATTTGGGGTCCTTTCATATCATTAAATCCCTAAGTTTGTTGTATTGAAATTACTTTGAATAATGAAAAATTCCCTAGTTTATAAAAATATGGGGACAATGGCGGTCTCTTCAATCCTTTATACTCCCTAATTTTGAATTGCAAAAAATGAAGGTTTGCACATGTATGGGTGTGTTTCTCCAACTAATTAATTTCCTAAATATTTGTTTAATGAAAATGGATTTGTAGTTTCAACCTTTACGATCCACCAAGATCACCTGAATTTAGTGCGAGGTAGAGAGCATACTAAGATGGGGAAAATCACTTATAGTCCCAAGAAGCAAGGTGATTAATGACTTTGAAATATCTAATTAAAAGTTCGTATGCTTAAGAATCCATCCATGTGGAAAGTAAAAGAAGCATGTTTCTTGTTAACCTCCCTACCAAGCTAGGTTGACTAACTACTATGCAAGAATGAACTAAAAAAAAAAATGGGATTTACAAAGTGCATAAAAATAAATGCTATCACCTAATTGAAAACTAAAACGAAAAATCACCCAAAAACTTGTGAAGAAGATGATTCATGTGGGTTGGTTTATGGACAGTGGCATAGATATATCATTAATGGAATATCATAGTCACAATATATGTATGTCTCTACCCATATGTTCTTTCAAAAGTTGCACAAATTCTTGTACCATGGAAAGATAAAATCTACTTGGGTGAACAACTAAAAATATGATTTAAATCTATATATAGGTCAGTTTAGTTGACTACAAAACAAATCAAATGAGAGGAGGAAATCCAACATCCTAGGAAAGGTGAACAATTAGTTAGAAAACCGAGTGGAGTCGCCAATCGGTTTGGTTGTAGTTTTTCCCACTTGGGTGAGAAAAAAAAACCTTTGTATAGCTAAGATGAAAGCTATATAATAGGTAAATGGTTAGATTTAGTCCATAAGCATGAATAGCATTGCAAATACAAAATTAAGGGAAAAAATAAGTGGACATCATGAAAATTACATAAACAATTAAAAGAGAAGCAATGATGATCATATACCATGAAAAGCGTTGTTGTTACATTGTAAAGGATGAGTGCAAGTGGACTCTTCGTTCCTTGGAATTGTCCTATCTCTCTAACAAAGAAGTGTGCATGAACTCTTCATGGGAAGATTCCCAACACTAGTTAGTGGCTATGTTTGCAAAAAATTGATGGCATGAGAATGTGGTTCTCAAGGATCATTTAGAAAGCATATCCTTGCATTATATTCCCTCTTTTGAATGTTTCCCCACGGATCCTATTTATAGAAACACTTCAAGATCCATTAAAGTTAGTTACAAGTGTGAATGGTGCACTTTGGATTTTGGTTCCCTATATATTGAAGAGACATAGAACCACCAAAGTACCAACCTTAAATGGGTATGGAGCTCAAGGATGCATACACCAACCTTGGAGTATCCTTGATGGGAGTTTTGGAATTTATTGCACTAACCGTAGTTGATTTTTCATGTCAAGCCTATTTACATGGCTATCGAAGGATTATTCATGCAGGTCCATGAAAATCACACAAACCCCATATTGTGAAGTCACTCAAATGCATTAAAAACCCACTTTATATGGTTTTTGGTGCTTTGTTGAAGGTGGTGCATAATTGCCATGGACTATAAATTTTTTATGTTGTATTGATTACTCTTTTAGTGATCATATGTGTAGCTCTATGAGTTATTTTTAGGTGATAACAATAGTATATTTGGATGACATCATCATTTTTAGTAGAACTTGGGTAGAAAATTTGTAGCACATTCAGTATATCCTAAGCGCTCTTTGGAAACTCAAGTTATATTCCAATATGGAGAAATCCTCATTTGGAATATAGAGAATTTAGTATCTAGAATACATCATGGATGAACATGAGGTGCATGTGGACCCAGCCAAGATCCAAGTCATTTGCAATTGGCCAAACCCGCCAACTCTAATAGAGATCCACAACTTCTTGTGCCTTGTCAATTTCTACCATAGATTCATTTTGGTGTTCTCCAATATTGCTTGGCCCTTAATCCAAGTGACCAAGGGTGAATCTAAAGCCAATTTTCCTATTCTAAGTCATAATAGAAAGAATTCGAGGATTTGAAATGCCACCATTGCTCATCACCAATCCTCACTCTGCTAGATTTGAAACAACCATTTGAGATTAAGAAAGATTATTTTGAATATTTTATCGATCCATTCCTCACTCAGTATGGACATCCAATGGCCTATCATAGTGAGACACTCTATGATAGTATTTGTAGGTATCCCACCTATGACAAGGAGATGTACTCCATTGTGCAAGCATGTCGACAGTGGAAGCATTATATTCTAGGAAAGGAAAATGATCATCCACACTAATCACAAGCCTATGAAATTCATGTAGACACAAGTAAAGTTGTGGAATGATCTCCATCAGAGGTGGTCCATGTACTTGCAGCAATTCCCCTTAAACATTAAGTAAAAAAAAGGAAGCACAAACTATGTTGCAAACTTCCTTAGTCGGCCCTTGACTGTGGCACTAACCATGGTTATTAAATCCTGCATGCACGAGACCTTCGGGTGGCCCCAATTGTATGACAACAAACCTGACTTTATTTCTACATATCAAACACTGGGAGCAGGTAAACAAGTTCTAGAATTTCACCTCTAGGGTGCACTTTTGTTCTAGCTAGGTCATCCTTATGTTCCTTCAATCAAGCATGAAAAGATAACTTAGGAGGCACATTATAGTCAAGTGGTAGGGCACTTTGGTGTGGAGAAGATAGTAGTATTACGTTATAAGTATTTATACTAGCTAAAACTCTACTGGACATCAACAGGTATATCAGATCATGCACTGTCTATGTCATTGATAAGCTTGTCATTTAGAAGCAGGGGTTGTAAACTTCTCTACCAACCCCAAACAAGCCCTAGGATTCATTCTCCATGGATTACATGTTAGGTTTTCCATCCACCAAGCATGGTAATGATTATGTCTTTGTGGTTGTTGATCTATTCTCTAAGATGGTCATTTTGGCACCGTATAAGAAGAGTATCACAACCAAAGACACTCTTAAGTTATTCTTTGAGCATGTTTAGGTTCATTTTGGGTTACCATATATAATTATTTTAGATAGGGATAGTAGGTTCTTCAATACCTTCTGGTCCATACTATGGTCTTTGATGGACACCAAGATGACCAAATTGACTTCCTGCATTGATGTAGGAGCATCGCAAGCAGCAAGCAAGCGTGAAGATGGAAGACAGTTGGAAAGCACCAGCACACATTTTTTGAAATGTTTTGAAACATTAATGTAATAGTTAAGAGAGTGTGTACTTCCATATTGTAAACAGATCTTGAGCGGTTGCTCCCATCTGTAGTAGGTAAAGGCATTTATGAATAATTAATGTAAGTAGGTAGATTTAAATGCAGATTAGACAGTTTAGAGCGTAGGAGGGAAAACCGACTATAGACACCCTCATATGGTATCATTTGTAACAATTAACATTATCAATTGAGCAGAGAGCATAGAGAGGAGAGGAAGTAGAGAGCTGTGTAGAAGAGCCCATGTACAGAAGTTCTGAGATTAATATATGAAGCTTTGATTCAGACTCATGGTGTTATAATGCTTTCTGGGTATACATGTTGAATGTTGCGCTCGTGGGTGTTTCACTCTTTCTGTTGTACATTTTCTTTTGTGCTATGTATGTATGATTTCATGTTAGGTATTTGAAGTCTGAGAGAGTAAGGAAATGAGTTTCAATTGTTTCTCTTCTTGAGTCAAAGTTCCTACAAGGAGTGTAGTGGAGCATCTGCAAGGAGTGAGTTGACGGGTTCAGAGTTCATCTCTCAAAGCTCAGGAGGGATACCATTGTTCTCACTTCCCGCAGAAGTGCGAGTCAGGCACATAAGCCGTGCAGGGTGTGCGCAGGCTGGTTGGAAGTTCAGAACTTACCAACCAAAGAGAGATTTGAAGACTACTATCACAGGGAGTTGCACAGAGTCAAAAGAACTCAAATACTTAGACATATTTGAAGAGTGCCACAAGGAGTGCATGCAGAAATCTCATAGGAGATTGAGTTCGAGAAAGGAAGTTCAAGAGAGTTCGTGCCTTCAAGGTGTTGAAGAGCAGAAGAGGAGCCTTTGGTCATCATGTAGAGGCCAAGTTAGAACCAGAGTTCTTTGAGGAAGAGTTTGGATGGTCAAAATTCTTCGAGGAGAATCCCGAAACAGCGGGGATCATTGGATCTGCAGAAGCTGCGAGAGGGATAACGGTCAGGACAGAGCCATCCCTTGGATAGCCTAGATTAACGTAAATTGTTGATCAAGATTTCCGGGGCCGTCAGATCATTTCGGAGTTTCAGACTTTGGAAGTCCGAGTTGCAAGTTTGGGTCTTGACACATCAAGTACCCGAAGTCCGAAGGAGTTCTCATCAGTGTAGATCGGAGAAGTGGAAGGTCAGAGTTCGGGGTTTTGGAAGTCTCGAGTGAGAGAGATCGGGACACAGCAGGGGAGAAAACCCGAAACGAAGAGAAGGCGACATGTGGAAGGACAGGAGACTTCCCATCGAGTTGTGAAACAACGAGGTGATGTACTATTTTGGGATTTCGGTAATCCARATTTCRAGATTTTGGGAGTCGAGGAGTAGAGTTGCATGACATCGCAACTCCCAAATTCGCGAAAGCCGAAAGGCCGAAATTGACGTCAGGAAAAGGTCAAGTGGTTAAGTATTTCGGGTTTCAGAGGTCGAAGAGGTAAGGCGCTTGACCACGGGATTCGCGAAATCGCGAAGTTCGATATCCCAAAATAAAAGAGGAATTTCCTCAAAAGTGTCATTGTGGGTAGATTTCCCAAAAGGGAAATAGAAGAGCCAGTCGAGCTCTTGGGCCAAGGATAAGATCCTATGCAGATCCTGACCTGCGGGTCTGGGGAGGGGTCTGCATCAAGTTTGGTATCAGATCCTAGGAAAATTTTCTTTGTTTTCTGTAGCAGGGAAAATAAAGATTTTCAGCCATGCCGTTGAGAAGAAGAAACAGACAAACACCCGATCCACCAAAGGAAAGGGAAATGCTAAGAAGAAGGGGTAGGCAATTACCTGATCCACCAGAGGCAAGAGATGTGCGTGACTTACGTGCTAGGATGGATGCTATGGAAATAGCGCAGAGGCGTGTAGCCAGTGCTGGGGATCTCAGTGATTCCGAAAGTGAAAATGAAGCCGAATATGAAGGATAAGAAGTTGTAGCAGAGGATGCAACAAATGAACGCCTACTCAGGGCTGTTGCAAGGATGGGTGCCAAGGTAAAAATGAGCATTCCAATATATGAGGGAAACCTGGATGTTGAAGGGCTTCTATACTGGATTAGAGCTCTAGACACGTATTTTGACTATTAAGATGTCGAGGAAGACAAGAAGGTCAAACATGTTGTCACAAGACTTAAAGGACATGCAACATTGTGGTGGGATGAACAACACGCTGACAAACGCTGCAAGGGCAAGCAGAAAATCAAGAGTTGGGATAGAATGGTCGCAAAGATGAAGGCGAAATTCATTCCCGGGGATTATCAAATTACTCTGTTTCGAATGATGCAGAATTTGAGACAGAAGCTGATGTCAGTAAAAGAGTATACTGAAGAGTTCTACAAGCTAAACATCAGGGAAGTTCATCGCGAAAGTGATGATGAGAAGGTTGTCAGGTATATGAATGGTCTAAGATACGACATTCAGGATGAGATGAACATGATGACCATCCGAATGGTGGAAGATGCTTATCAGATGGCTCTAAAGGCTGAAGAGAAGTTGAGACGAAAGCAGGGTCAAAGAGGACGAGGCAGAAGTCAGCCCAGAGGCAAACAATTGTCCAAGATAGGAATCAGAAGCCTAAGGAAGAGTGGAAGAAACCTCAACCTCAAACTGAGAGAGGTGGAATCTCACAGAGAGGACAGTATGCCGAACAGAGAGGACAGTATGTTGATAATAACACTTTTCCTCGCGCTAGAGGAGGAGGAAGAGGCAGAGGTGGAGTAATAAAATGCTTCACATGCAGAAAGAATGGACACAAATCTTATGAATGTCCAGATAAGAAGAAAGAAGGTGGTGAGACTCACATCGCTGAAGCACAAAGGCGGAATGTTGAAGCAAAGGATGCTGAAGGCGGAAGATCACTGGTGATGAGGAAGGGTCTCTTAACGCCAGAAAAGGAGGCGGAGAATCCAGTGCAAAGGAACGGTCTTTTTCAGACTTCTTGCAAGACCAACGACAGGGTATGCAAGGTCATCATGGACAGTGGTAGCACAGAAAATCTTGTTTCTACAGAGATGGTAGAAAAGATGGAGCTGGAGACTATTGAACATCCAAGTCCATACAGAGTTTCATGGCTACAAAAAGGACATCGGGTAAATGTCACTAAACAATGTTTAGTTGAATTTAAAATAGGAGGATATAACGATAAGATATTGTGTGATGTCATTCCCATGGATGTTTGTCATCTATTGCTGGGTAGACTGTGGCAATATGACAGGAATGTGGTTCATGATGGGAGAAAGAACACATACACCCTAGAGAAGAATGGGAGAACTCACATGTTGTTGCCGATTAAGGATAAAGAAGTGAAACCAGAAGTAAGCAACATTGTACTTCTCATGAGTGGGAAGGAACTCCTTAAGGAGGTTAAGAAGAAGGAAGATCCACAATTCATCGTGGTTAGAAAGCCTAGAATTGTTTTAACCAATACGAGAGTGGATGATTTACCAGAGGAAATACAGAAGTTATTGGAGGAATTCGCTAATATAGTAGTGGACGAACTACCTCGTTCATTGCCACTGATCAGAAGTATAATTCATCACATTGATCTTATACCTGGAGCCAGTTTACCAAACAAAGCAGCGTACAAATTGACACCGCAGGAGAATGAAGAGGTCAAAAGATAGGTCGAGGATTTAATGGACAAAGGGTTGGTGAGAGAAAGCTTGAGTCCATGTGTTGTTCCGACAATGCTCAGCCCAAAGAAAGATGGAGGCTGGAGGATGTGTACCGACTTAAGGGAAATTAACAAAATTACCATCGGGTATAGATTTCCATTACCAAGGATGGATGATTTGATGGATTGTTTGAGTGGATCAATTTTTTTTTCGAAGATTGATTTGAAAAGTGGTTATCATCAAATTCGTATGAGAGAAGGTGATGAATGGAAGACAACCTTCAAGACTAACAAAGGGTTGTATGAATGGCTTGTTATGTCATTTGTCTTAACAAACGCGCCAAGTACCTTCATGAGATTGATGAATGAAGTCTTGAAGGATTTCATCGGAAAATTTGTCATTGTGTATCTTGATGACATAATGATTTTCAGTAAAACAGAGGCAGAGCATCTAAAGCATTTGGCTACAGTGATGAAGAGGCTACAGCAAGAGAAGTCGCTGATAAATATGAAGAAATCCTCATCCATGAAGACAGAGCTCATTTATTTGGGTTTTGTTCTTTCTGCAGATAAGTTGAAGATGGATCCAAATAAATTGGAGGTGATTAAGAATTGGCCATCACCAAAGAGTATCTTTGAAGTTCGAAGTTTTCACGGATTGGCTAGTTTCTATCGGAAATTCATCAGGAATTTCAGTGGAATTAGCACACCAATGATGGACACAGTGAAGAAAAGACATAAATCTTTTCACTGGATAGAAGAAGCAGAGAAAAGCTTCAATTTGTTAAAGAGGAAGCTTACTGAACAACCAATTCTAGTGTTGCCATATTTCAGTAAGACATTTCAGGTCAGGTGTGACGCTATTGGTTTTGCAATTGGAGCAGTTTTGAGTCAAGATGATAGGCCAGTCACATACTTTAGTGAGAAACTGAATGAGGCGAAGGTTAAGTACTCCACGTATGACAAAGAATTTTATGTTGTCATACAGGCACTGAAAAAGTGGAGGCACTACTTGATCCCTAAAGAGTTTGTTTTTTATAGTGATAATCATGCCTTACAATTTGTAACTCAGCAGGATAAATTGAACCATAAGCATGCAAAATGGGTTGAATACATGCAGAATTTTACTTTTGTAATTAAACATATTTCTGGAACTGCTAACAAAGTTGTTGATGCTTTGAGCAGGAAATGTTTACTGGTGCAGGAGTTTAGAGTCAGAACTTTGGGTTTTAATAACCTCAAGGATATGTATAGAGATGATCCAAATTTCAAAGATGCGTATGAGGCATCTGAGAATCCAGTTCTCGGGGATAGAAGTCAATGGGATGAATATATGATCTAGGATGGATTATTATTCAGAGGTAATCAATTATGTATTCCAAAATTCTCCATGAGGGAGAATCTACTGAAAGAGAAACACAGTGGAGGATTGGCCAGACATTTCGGTCATGATAAGACGTTCTCGAAGTTGAATGGCTCGTATTTTTGGCCAGGGATGAGAGAAAATGTCAAAAGTTTTGTGGACAGATGCAGAATTTGTCAGCACACAAAGGGAAGGAAACAAAACACAGGATTATATCAATTGTTACCCATACCAGAGAGGTCGTGGGATGCAGTAAGCATGGATTTTGTGTTGGGATTGCCAAGAACACAAAGAGGGTTTGATTCAATCTTTGTGGTAGTGGATAGATTTTCAAAAATGGCACACTTTATATCATGTCAAAAAACCAGTGATGCAACTCACATTGCGAACCTGTTTTTCAAAGAAGTTGTTAGACTTCACGGCTTACCAAGAAGTATAGTTTCGGATCGAGACACCAAGTTCGTGGGACATTTCTGGAGGACTTTATGGAAGAAGCTGGGGACGAGTTTGTCATTTAGCTCAGCTTATCATCCTTAGACGGATGGGAAAACAGAAGTTGTGAACAGAAGCTTGGGAGATTTACTAAGGAGCCTAGTGACTGAACATCATAGTCAGTGGGATCACATTTTGCCATAGGCGGAATTTTCTTATAATGATTCGATCAATAGAAGCATGGGGCAGAGTCCATTTCAGGTTGTTTATGGAATGCAGCCAAGAGGAGTTTTTGAATTGAAAGATTTAGAACAAAATGAAACTAGAAGTGCTAGTGTGGAAGATTTTGCAGAAGCAATGAAAGAACTTCACAGCCAAGTGAAGGAGC
>JASDQU010102136.1:418195-430827 GCA_032191745.1 Picea mariana
TTTTTGAGATCGTAGATATCGGTCTCTAGTGCAACATATAACGGCAAAAAGTTATAGCAGAAATAAGAGAGGTATGTATTCTAGGATTTTGATATATGTGAAGATAAAAACAGATTAAAAATAATAAACAATAATTATTTAAAAAATAAAAAAAAAATATATATATATTTGGAATTTGCATAGTTGACTCTATCTATGTTTGTAGTTTCGTCAACAACTGAATTCTATATCCTATAGAAAAATAAAGTCAAAAACATAGATATGGAGAGATATTTACAAAAATGGAGGGTTTTATAAATTTGTAGACCAAACCATTAGGTTTGTCATCCCAAACCTAAATTCGAGGAAACCAAGTCAACATACACGTTATCAATACTGCCCCCAAAATTATAATTCAAAAGAACACACAGGCATTCTTAATAATGCACACATGTTCCTAAGAGAATGCATGTGCTATATGAATGCACATGTGTTCCTAAGAGCACACACACACTTCTACAACCTATTTATTATTTGAAATCCCCCTCACTCTCTCTCCCTGTGTGTCTTACATCTAATCCTCTCTCCCCCACACTTTGAATCGCCCTCCCTGATCCAGGTGGATATCGGTGGCCACACACCTATTCCAACTGGCTCAAAATAGTCTTCTGACAATTTACTATTTTTAGTAGTTTTTTCAGTTCCTAAACTTCTGGGGCCATTTTGAGGGCCTAAATGATTTTTTTTTTGGGATCAAGCACCTCAATGATATCTAAAGTCTCTGATTGAGCCCCCAAAATGAATCTCCTCGATGATACCTTTGCAATGAGCTATTGTGCACCCCAAACAGAGATCATATGCTAAAGTTACACCCTCGGGAAGTTGATACACCAAACTACCCAAAATGGGGTCCACAAAACAATTGGCTTTTCATCTTCCGGGGTTAGGGTTTTGGATTTTAATTATGTTAAAAGGGAATTTAGAGCCTCATTGTAATCATCTTCTTGCGAATGTGATTAGCCGTCACATCTCTTCTCAAAGATAAGTTGCCACCATTCTAGCACGTATTTTACTCTGTATTTCTACAGTTTTGTACATTTTGCTCATTAATAGAAATTGTGTATTACTGTATCTCTTTGTTTATGGTTGCATCTCTGATATATTTCTGTTATATTATTGGATATCTGAGAAATCTATGTACATTTATTTATTATATCTATGCTCTCATTTCGTGCTGAAAATTAATATGGATCAGTGGTTTCGGAGTAGGCTGCTCTTGATCATTTTTCAGTGCATGTCCCCGACGGGGTTCGAGTATAGAAATTTGGGTCTCGAGATTGTATCTCTTGAGGGAAATCTCTCTCGCATGCCCAAGAAAAACTCCATGGAAGGAGAAAATAAAACGACAGAGCATAAGATTCTATTAATTTGTTGCTTGAGCAAGCTCTCATGTGACAGAGGGACAAAATGATGGAGAATTTTTTCCACGTCCTTCAATGCCGATCAATATCAACATTTACGTCTTCATTAAGAGGCCACTTTGGAGGAACCTCTCCTTTCAAGGTACAATTCAATTTTTACATTCCTGTATTTGAAGGTCAGATAGATGTGGATGCCCTAGAAAAATGGTTAAATATTCTAGAAGGTTATTTCTCTGTTCACAATATTTTCAACAAGGAAAAGATCACCTTCGTACTCCTTAAGTCTCTCCCCCATGTCAAACATTGGTGGGAAGCTTAGTGGGAGTAATGTTCCACGAAGGAGTCTGGAATATATGGGGCCGAGCCCACTTGGGATTTTTTTGTGGATGCGGTCAAGGAACAATATTACCCTATTGGTAACTATGATGACGAATACATGAGATGGACCATGCTGTGTCAAGAGAGGGGCCAAGAAGTGTTAGAGTTCGCCAATACCTTTCATACCTTGCACACCAAGTTGGGTATCAAAGATTCTGAGCGACATTTAGTTCTGAAATAATGTGGGGCTCTACACAAATACATCCAAACTGAAATGGATTTCCTCGACATCTCATCACTGGGTGCTTCTTATTGATATATTGTTAAAATCAAGAAGAAATCTAGGCACCAAAACAAACAGGAGTTTGGGTCTGTAAATCCGCAAAAACCAAAAAATGATAAAGACAGCCCTAACAACTAGCCTTCAGAAAACCAATCCAACCAAATGAAAAGAAGGGTAACAGAAAGACAAAGAAGGGCATTGGAAAGTGGTGCGATCTCCACAAAATCCCCTAGCACAACACTGATGAATATTGCTCAAAACCGTCATTGGTTTCTAAGATCAAAGATAAGGAGCCGAACCTTGATGCAGAATATGATTCAAAAAATAATGGGAAAGGAAAGATCATCAATTCAGACCCCACTGCTACTGTCACGACCACAAAAATTCAACCAGAAGAACCAATGGAACCTAAAGAGGGGGAAAACCTTTTTCATTCACATATGTGGGTGAAGGGGACCCCGCTACTTTTTATTGTTGATAGCGGAATCCAGAAGAACCTCATCTCAGCAAAGGTCGTCAAACAATTGGGATTGTCGAAAACACCACACCCACAACCATAGAACATCGGGTGGCTTTGCGAGGGATCAGACCTATGTGTTAGCCAATAGTATTGATTGTCATACGACATCCTATCCTTCAAAGATGAGGTATTATGTGATGTTACCCCACTGTATGTTTGTGATGTTCAGTTGGGCCAACCATATATGTGGAAGCACCATGTTATTTATGAGTCTAGACCCCGTAGTTCCAACTACTGTCCCAACTAAACACTGCCGCAAGGTAGCATCTCATTCTACAAAATTCAACTTCTTCACAGTCTGTTCAAAAGGTGAACATAAGAACACGGCAACCACTACAGCCTTAGTCCAAGAACCTTCTTTCTAGAAAAAGAATGTCGAAAAGATTTGATCCGGATTATTTTGAGAATGACATGAAGATAGAAATATAACCAAGATATAACAATGATATACACAAAAATATAGAAGAGAGCACAAAAATACAGTGAAACCCAACTTCTATTGCTGAATAAGATAGAAAAACAACGTAGAACACAAACTGGAAAAATGGGGTAGCTTATCTCTGAAAAGAAAGAGATGTTGGCTATGCTTCCTTCACAAGAAGCTTTGCATCACACTCCATTGCATTCTTAAAGGGCCTCCTTCACCTCAATTATATAGGAGAGAGTGAGAGGAGAACAATTCCCATGATGCATGTAGGATAAATTGGACTAAGTTTATAAAATTTCATAGGCATGTAAAATACTAGTACTTCCCGAGTGATCACCCATCCCAGTACTACTCTAGACCGAGCGCGCTTAACTGTGGAGTTCTAATGGGATCCGATGCATTAACTCTATGTTGTAGGCATGTACATAAAACCATTACATAATGTCTGTAATTAACAAATGAAGATGACATTACATTCAATTCCCCGTCAAAAGGGTGAATGTCATGGTTTATCAAAACCAGAGGCTCAAAATGGTGATTCAGTGGAAAAGGTGGATGGACACCGAGATCCATCTAGATCAAGATTGAAGCAAAGTGAAATGATTCATTATGCACACAGTCATCTCATGCAACTAGACTGGTTAAAAATGTCCAACCCTTCCAGCCACAGGTTTGTGACAACCTTCAACAAGCTAAGCAACACAACTTCTCCAACAAGGAAAACAACACATCAAGATGAAGATTCAACAAATGCTTTTCCCTCTCCCCCAAGAAGTCAACACAATGGAGACCATTTCTTAATAAGGAGGGAGGATTGATCCAGGTGGATATATGTGGCCACCCACCTATTCCAACTGGCTCAAAATAGTCTTCTGGTAATTTATTATTTTTAGCAGTTTTTTGGTTCCTAAACTTCTGGGGCCATTTTGAGGGACTAAATGATTTTTTTTTTCAGGATAGGTCACCTAAAAGATAGCCAAGGGCTCTAATTGATCCCCCAAAATGAATCTCCTTGATGATACCTTTCCAACAAGCTATCATGCACCCCAAACGAAGATCGTATGCCAAAGTTATGCCCCCGGGAAGTTGATACACCAAACTACCCAAAACGGGGTCCACAAAACTGTTGGATTTTCATCTTTCGGGGTTAGGGTTTTAGATTTTCTTTATGTTAAAAAGGCATTTAGAGCCTCAATGTAATCATCTTCTTGTGAATGTGCGTACCCATCACATCTCTTCTCAGAGATAAGCTGCCACCATTCTAGCGAGTCTTTCACTTTGTATTTCTATAGTTTGGTACATTTCGCTCATTAATATAAATTGTGTATTGCTGTATCTCAATGTTTATGATTGCATCTCTAATACGTTTATGTTATATTATTGGATATCTAAGATATATCTGTATATTTATTTATTATATCTCTGCTCTCATTTCGTGCCAAAAATAATCTCTCTCTCTCTCTCTCTCCACCCTTTCTCTCTTTACCTCTCTCTACCTCCCTTCCCTCTCTATCCACACCCCCCCTCTCTCTCTATCTCTCTCTACCCCCCCTCTTTGTCTACCTCTCACTCTCCCTCTCTCCTATAAATGGTAATACCTATACATGGCAAGACCTATACATCGCAAGGCATGGAAAGACCTAAACCTATACCTAGACCTTTCCTTTGCATGCCTCAGAATCTCACACCCACTCCCTCTCTATCCCCCCCCCTCTCTCTCACACTCTTTTCCCCTTTGTCCCTCCCTCCACTATTACCCCTCCTTCTCTCTTCCACCTCTCTCCCACTCTTTCTCTCTATCCTCATTGTTAGCCTTATTATCACCCTCTCTCTTCCCTCTTTCTCTCTCTATCCCCCTTCTCTTTCTCCCTCTGTATCCCTCCCTTCCTCTCACTCTCTCTCTACCCCCCCTCTTTGTTTCCCTTTGTATCATCCCCTTCCTCTCACTATATATCTCTAAACCCCTTCTATGTCTCCCTCTCTCCCCCCTTCTTCTCACTATCACTCTCTCTACCCCCCCTCTATGTCTCCCTCTCACACTCTCTCTCTACCCCTCCTCTTTGTCTTTCTCTTTCCCCCTCTCATAGTCTCACACAAACTCTCTCTCCCCCCTCCTCCCTCTTTCTCTCCACCTACCTCCCACTATATATCCTCTATCTCTCCTACATCCACCCTTGTCTTCTACATTTACCTCTCTCTCTACCGCCCTCTTTGTCTTCTTCTCTCTCCCTCTCTCCCTCTCACATACTCTCTCTATTTCCCTTATATTCCTTCCTCTCTCTCCCTCCCACTCTCTCACACATACTCTTTCTATCCCCCATCTATGTCTTCCTCTCTCTCCCTCCCACACTCCCACATGCTCACTCTCTACCTCCCCTCTTTTTCTTCCTCTCTGTCTCTCTCTCACTCTCATAAACTAGAAAGTGTGGTAAATTTCAAGGCAAGGCATGGTAAGGCAAGACATGGAATTGACCTAGACATGGAAAGGCATGTCAAGACCTAGACCTAGACCTAGACCTAAACTTATACCATGACCTAGACCTAGACCTAGACCTAGACTTAGACCATGAACTAGACCTAGACCTTGCCTCGCCATGCCTCACACTCTCACACCCACTCCATCTTTATATCGCCCCTCTTCGACTCCCTCCATCTCTCTCTCTCTCCCTCCATCTATTTATCTCCCCTCCTCCCTCCCTCTCTCTATTACCCTCCCTAATTCTCCCCTCTCCCCCCACTCTCTCTCCCCCTCCTTCCCTCCAACTCTCTCCCCCTCCCTCTTCCCATTTGTCCTTCCCTCCCCCTATAAACCCCCTCTCTCTCCCACCTCTCTCTCTCCTTATTTTTAGTCTCACTCTCGCTCTCTCTCTTTGCCCCTCTTTATATCTTTCTCATTCTACCTCCCTTTCTATCTCTCTCCATATCACTCTTGACCTCTCTTCTACTCTTGCTGACTCTCTCCCTCCCTACCCTTCTTTCCCTCCTCCCTCTCTCTGATCAGGGGATCAAATTTTGCTCAAAAATTCAAAGTGCTCGAAATCGCTTCAAACCGAACGAGAGTGTAGGCCTCATCGTTGCAAACCCAACGCAACTCGTTTCGTCTCAAACGGACGTTGGGAGAGAGAGATATTGCAATCTGTTCATAAAGTCAAACAGGGAAAAAAAAATGATGCTGACTGTACAGTCCGTACAGGCTGACGTGGCAGGGCCGTACAGTCTGTACGCTGACATGGAAAAGATGATGTGGAAGCTTCTGATTGGCAGGTGTGGTCGAATGAGAGTTTGACACGTGTCCTTTTTTGGTGGCTAATGGTATGTTGACATGTGGCCCAATCCATGGGTGCCACGTGTCACTCGTTGTTTGGGTTAAAAGTTTGTCATTAGCAGGAGTCAACCCCGTGACCTCCGGGTAGGGGAACGGCTTGGCAAGGAGCTGCCAACCAGTGCGCCATTGTGTGTTGCTTAACATGTATATGAAACAAATTACATTTGAATTTGATTATGGTTTGGTTTGGGCCGCGACTGGGCCGGAGCTTAGCCCCAGCCCTTGGTCGCGCGCCATTTAAAACATATGACCACCATTGTAACATATAGTGCGTGCACATTTTTTTAATATGGTTTGAAAACGGATAAGCCCATGGCTATATGCTTAACCCCATATGACCTCAACCAAATGCGCGGTTGAAACGGTTGGCACGTTTGGCCCTATTTGCCATAGCGCGCGGTCATATGACCCTTATGTGCCCAGGTGCTAGGCGGTTAGGGGTTAACATGCCCATAACCATCCTACAGTTTGCACCGTTAGCGTGGTTGTGTCCGGTGCTGGGTTTTCACGCTATTTATTGCGTGTGTGCCAGGATCATTGGAGAAGGGTGCAATTTGTAGATGCAGAGACAACAAGCTTGAAGGGGGATACTTCCAGGAGGCCTAACTTCTTTGTTTTTCGACCGATTGAGGTGCCGAAAAAGCCCAGACAAGGGTTTTGGGACGCTTTGAAGCCATTGGAGTAGTCGGTTTGTCAGTTTGAGCATTGTAAGACATGTTTTTGAGCACTTTTGAGCAATTAATAATAATGATCCATTGGAAGCTGGACCAGGAGATGTAGCCCAAGAGAGGGGTGAACTCCTTTATCAATTGCTGTGTTTATGTGCTTATGTTTAGTGATTATGCTGTTGTCTATGTGTATTTTTCATGAGTAATCCCTTAATTTATGTGTTGCAAACTGATCCATTTGCTTTAAACACATAACATTTACATTGCAATAATTTCAAGTTTTTCAAGTCTTCTTCATTTTTAGATCAAGTTGGTATCAGAGCACTAGTTTTTGAAGACTTGACTGTTTGCAACTTTTGTTTCTGATGCTCACAAGGTTGAAACTCACAATAGGAGAAGGTCAAATTGTGGAGCCAAGTTCTCATCCGACAAGGAGGAAGCATATACCATCACCACAAGTTTCAGGGAGGCATTCACCAAGCATGACTCATGCAGAAAGTCATGAACGTGTTCTTGCCGAAGATGAAGATCTCAGAAAGGCTGTCATGGATATGAGAGAGATGATGAAGATCTTGATGTAAAGGAACATATTGTCGCAGGGTGAAGGCTCCAACCCTTCAAGAAATAAGGGAAGCAGTGGTGACAAAACTCTAGAAGGAAATGGAGGGAATGGTGCTTCTCCACCACCCTCTCCTCCTCCATCTTCTTCTTCTTCTTCTACCAGTTCAAGACCTCTTCCAAATTCTCCAAAGGGGCATGGTAAAACTCCTTCGCAAATTCCTTCATTAAAGCTTGATATAAAATTTGAATTGCCAATATACAATGGAGAAGTTAATGCTGAGAAGTTAGATAATTGGATATGTCAAATTGAAGTATATTGTAGAATACAAAAAATTAAAGATGATGAAACCAAAATACAACTTGCTTCATTAAGATTGGATAGTGTAGCACTTATTTGGTGGGAATCCAAGACTCAGGAGGATATGAAAAAGCATGGTAAAATTTTGATTTCTTGGAATGATTTCATTATCGCAATTAAAAAAAAAAATTATCCATTGGCATATAAACAAAAGGAAACTATGGAATGGCAAAATTTTAGACAAGCTAAAGGACAGAGTGTGCAAAGCTTTACTCAGGAGTTTAGGAGAAGAGGTTTGGTTTTGGGAGTAGATTTGTCTTCTCAGGAAAATTTGCTCAAATATATTCGAGCTTTACATAGTTATTTGAGACATACTATACTCATGTTTAATCCTTCGAATCTAGATGAAGTTTGTGTACAGGCTACTCATTTGGAAGAAAGTGGAAGGAACGACACTCATGAGAATAACAAGAAGACATTCAGCCATGGAGACAAGGGAAAGAAAAAATTCAAGGGCAATGGCAGGAAGAATGCTGCTGTGAAGAAAGAGGGAGAAAAGTTCACATGTAAACATTGTTCAAAATATGGCCATGATGAAGACCATTGTTGGAAGCTTCATCCTGAAATAAGACCCAAGAAGTTTGACAACAACAACAAAGGGAAGTCAAAGACTACTGCAACTGTTCAACATGATTTAGGTTCGGATTCAGGTGATGAAACGAAGATCACAACCATGGGTTATCAAGGTAATGGTTCTATTGCAAGTACTAGCTCTTCAAGTAATAATAATGTCAATGTAACTCAACAAGAGAAAGCGAGAATTGAACTTTTTCACATAAGGGTTGTTTCAAAGCATACTAAGATAGACACTTTATTTGATACTGGATCTCAAGCAAACCTTATTTCTGAAGAAACTGTTAAGAAACTTAAGTAGGAAATAGTTCCACATCCTAAGCCATACCCTCTTGGTTGGATATGTGATAACGCTAAGTTACAAGTAACAAGAAGGTGTAAACTTAGGTTTTCTATCACTGCAAATTTCGTTGATGAGGTAGAGCTTGATGTGATTCCGTTGGATATATGTGGTATTGTGTTGGGAAGCCTGTATTTGTACGATAGGAAAGCTATTTTTCATCGTCATGAGAATAAGTATCATTTGTTTAAAGATGGGGTTGAGTATATTGTTATAGCCCACACTAAGAAGATGAATTTATCAATCATAAATGCAGGACAAATGAAGAGGTTAGTTAATGCTAGTAAGAATTTTGTTCTCTTAATGATCAAACCTAAAAATGATGTTGAGAACGAAGCATTTCAAGGTTGTGATACAAAGTTAAAATCCAATTTATTTGAAGTTGTTAATTAGTATGATGACATGTTTAAAGAACCTAAGGGGTTACCTCCAAAAAGAGGAATCCAACATGAAATTTAGTTGCAACAAGATTGTCCACTTCCAAACATTGGTATGTATAGAATGTCAGTTATGGAAAATGTTGAGATTAAAAAACAAATTCAAGAGTTGTTAGACAAAGGGGTTATTGTACCAAGTTCTTTGCCATGTGGATCTCCAATTGTGTTAGTTCCAAAGAAAGATGGTACGTGGCATATGTGTGTTGATTTCAGGGCTTTGAACAAAATTACAGTCAAGAATCGTTATCATCTTCCTAGAATTGATGATTTGCTTGATCAATTAAAAGATGCCAAATATTTCACTAAGTTAGATTTAAGGAGTGGATATCATCAGATCAGGATTGCCGAGGGAGACACATGGAAGATAGCTTTTGAGAATAAGCAAGGTTTGTTTGAATGGATGGTAATGCCTTTTGGACTTTGCAATGCACCTACTACTTTCATGAGAGTTATGAACGATGTCTTAAGGCCTTTTCTGGATGATTGTGTTATTGTCTACTTAGATGATATTTTGATCTTTAGCAAATCTCGTGACGAGCATATTACACATGTGAAACAAGTTTTGGATGTTTTGAGGAAAGAACAGTTGTTTTTGAAGTTGTCCAAATGTGAATTTGGAAAAACTTCACTTATATACTTAGGACATATTGTTGGTGGAGGTGAATTAAAAATTGATCCCTCCAAGGTCAAAGTCATTTTGGAATGGTCCAGGCCCAGCAATGTGATAGAGGTAAGAAGTTTTTTGGGAGCCGCCCAATATTGGAGGAAGTTTATTGCTAACTTTTCTTCCATTGCAGCTCCATTACATGCTGTGACAAGTGTCAAGCAAGTTTTCCAATGGGGAGGCAAGCAACAACAGGATTTTGATACTTTGAAAGAAAACATCAGTTCAGCGCCAATTCTTGCACTTCCAAATTTAAGACAACCTTTTGAAATCTAGACAGATGCAAGTAATTATTGCAATGGGAGCAGTTTTGCTACAGTATGGTAAGCCAATTTGTTTTCATTCTGAGACGTTTAATGGTGCCGTGATTGATTATCCTACTTATGATAAAGAATTGTATGCATTGGTTCAAAGTGTTAAAAAATGGAAGCATTATTTGTTGGGAAAAGAAACCATTATTCACACCGATCATCAACCTTTGCAATACTTACAATCACAGACAAAGCTACAACAAGCTAGGCACTTCAGATGGATGGGTTTTCTTCAATAGTTTCATTTGGCTATCAGGTATAAGAAGGGCATTTTTAACAAAGTCGCTGATATGCTTTCAAGGCCTATTATTAGTGCTTCAGTTATTCTTAAGTAGAGTCCTATAATGCATGAAAGTTATGTGGAGCAATATGCTTTAGATACTGATTTCAAAGAAGTGTATGAAACTTTGTGCCACTCTAACCATGTTGAAGAATTGGATTATCATGTGCATAATAATCTCTTGTATCATCTTGGCAAGTTGTGTATTCCACAGGGGGAAAGAATCAACATTATAAGAGAAGTGCATTCTTCTCTTATTGCTGGTCATTTTGGTGTAGGCAAGACAGTGGCTAATTTGCAAAGATACTGCTACTGGCCTAAAATGAATGAAAGTGTTTCGAGATATGTTCGAGGATGTTCGTTGTGTGCCACGATTAAACCTAGCAATCGAAAGTTGGGTTTGTATACTCCACTTCTAGTTCCTTCTCGACCTTGGGAAAGTATTTCCATGGATTTTGTTGGTGGTTTACCTATGTCGAGACGCGGTCATGATTATCTTTATGTTGTGGTTGATCGATTTAGCAAAATGTGTATTTTGATGCCTTGTACTAAGCAGGTTACAATAGAACAAACGACACAGTTGTTCTTTCAAAATGTTTGGGTGCATTTTGGATTGCCTAAGTCCATTATTTCTGATCGGGATTCTCGATTTGTTGGAAGTTTTTGGTTGAGTTTATGGGCACTCATGGACACCAAACTTAAAAAGAGCACAGCTTTTCATCTGCAAACAGATGGTCAGATAGAGGTGGTAAATCGTACAGTGGTGCATCTTCTTCGTGCTTATTGTAGCAAGCATCCTAAACTTTGGGATGAACATTTACACTACATTCAGCATGAGTACAATCAAGCTAAGCACTCTTCGAATCAAACGTCGCCATTTGAAGCATGTTTTGGCTATTTGCCCAAGTCTCCTTTAGATTTTATCTTTGGGAAGGATATTTCTGTTGATGGTCAATATGACATTGATAGGGCAGAGAATTTCATTGAACAAATTCAAATTCAGTCGATACATCAAGTGGTGCAAGAGCAGTTGGAAAAGAGTCAGGCCAAGTACAAAACGAGACATGGCAAGCATCGTGCTGATCACAGTTTCCAAGTTGGAGATGAAGTTTGGATTTACATCAGCAAGGAGAGGCTTAAAGGAGAAGGTAAAAAGTTGAAATCGATTCGATATGGTCCTTTCAAGATTATCAACAAGATTGGTAACAATGCTTTTCGTTTAGATTTGCCTCCTTATATGCAGATGTATGCAGTTGTTAATGTTGAGAATTTGAAGTTGTATGAGCCTCCTTTGATTGATGATCAAGGAGAGCATGTTCAGATTCCTTCCATAGATGATTTTTCTCTAGAGTATCTAATAGAACTGCAGGAAGACACCATCCTTGACAAGAGAATGCGAACTTCAAAACGAGGATATGTGGAGTATCTGCGAGTTGGTCTTAAAGGGATGAATCCAAGCAAAGCCAAGTGGATTGAGGTTGGAAGGGTGAGGGAACTTTACCCTCATCTTCACATAGACTGAAAATAGTCTTTTGGAGGTCCAAAAGCTTCCCAATGGGGAGGTGTGATCAGGGGATCAAATTTTGCTCAAAAATTCAAAGTGCTCGGAATCACTTCAAACCGGACGAGAGCGTAGGCCTCATCGTTGCAAACCCAACGCAACTCGTTTCATCTCAAACAGACGTCGAGAGCGAGAGATATTGCAATCTGTTCATAAAGTCAAACAGGGAAAAAAAATGATGTTGACTGTATAGTCCGTACAGGCTGACGTGGCAGGGCCGTACAATCCGTATGCTGACATGGAAAATATGATGTGGCAGCTTCTAATTGGCAGGTGTGGTCGAATGAGAGTTTGACACGTGTCCTTTTTTGGTGGCTAATGGTATGTTGACACGTGGCCCAATCTGTGGGCGCCACATGTCACTCGTTGTTTGGGTTAAAAGTTTGTCATTAGCAGTAGTCAACCCTACAACCTCTAGGTAGGGGAATGGCTTGGCAAGGAGCTGCCAACCAACACACCATTGTGTGTTGCTTAACATGTATATGAAACAAATTACATTTGAATTTGATTATGGTTTGGTTTGGGCTGCGACCGGGCCGAGGCTTAGCCCCAGCCCTTGGTTGCGCGCCATTTAAAACATATGACCACCATTGTAACATATAGTGC
>JASDQU010102136.1:430927-559846 GCA_032191745.1 Picea mariana
CCCTCACTATAACACACTCTCTTTTTATTCCTATCTCCCCCTCTCACACTCCTTTTCTTCCTCTCTCTCCACCCCCTCTCTGTTTTCCTCTCTCATACTATCATACTCTCATACACTCTTTCTCTACCCCCCCCTCTATGTATTCCTCTCTCTCCCTCTAAAACTCTCACACACTATAACAAGTTTGGTACATTGCAATGCAATAAATGGCCTTGACCTAGACATGTCAAAACCTAGACCTAGACCTAGACCTAGACCTAGACCTAGACATGGAATGGCATGGCAAGACCTAGATCTAGGCGTAGACCATATACCATGACCTAGACCATAGACCATACCTAGACCTATACGATGACCATGATGTGGACCATGACATAGGCCTAGATCTAGACCTAGACCACGACATAGACCTAGAGCTAGAACTATACCATGACCTAGACCTATATCGTGACCATGAACATGACCATGACCTAGACCATGAACTAAACTTAGACCATGACCAAGAGATTGACCTAGAACATGACCTAGACCCCCCTAGATCCATCTAAGCCTAGGAATAACCTATAATATACCCTCAATCCCCTCCACACCCAAGCCCTAAGTACACTATGCCTATACCTCTTGTTTAATAATGATATTTTATGAATATAAAAGATCACCTATGGTTTAATAATGATTTCACATGGTTTAATTATGATTATGGTACATTGATTCTGCTTTTTGATTTTAATATAAGCATAATCTTGTTGTTGTTTTGGTAGTTAAGGGAGATATTAACCTCCATGTGTAACCTATGACTTAGAATAGAATATTCTAGAAGTAAGTGAACCATTAAACAGATGTGTGGAAACCCTATAAGACAAGTCAGCCTAGCAAAATAAATAATATTAGAATATTATCTTCCAGAAATATAATTCGGCTCCACAGGAAAAAGATAAACATAAAATATAATTAGTCAAAAGTCAGGTCGGCCCATCTAGAAAAATCACTCGATATATTAATATAAATAGAGGACATTTTAGCTCATTTCTATACCTAGTTAGTGCACAAGTCTTCTGGAGAGCTGCAGTTGTAGCTACAAGGAGGGATAAGGGCGTATGGTCATCTCTTGGTCTTGGTCTCTCTCTAGCACTATCAAGTGATATTCTTGGTGATTCTCTTGGTGACTGTTAGTCCCTAAAGTTGAACTTGACTACTAAAGGTCAAGCTAGGGCATCATCAAGTTATTGAAATTATTTTTATGGATAACGATGTGTATTGGGTTTTGAAATTGGTTTGAAGGTTGGGTCAAAGATAATATAAAATATCAATCTCAAATATCCAAGAACAAATTCATATCTCAATGGCTTAGTAAATGGCAGTCAATCCAATAAACTGGATGGAAATTGAATATGAAAGACATAGAAAATATGTAAGATTTCAATTTGTCCACTCACATATGAAACTCTTGATCCAAAATATCATTCAAGAAACAAGAGAAATGTACTTAATTACAAATTTATTTATGAACAAGAAAACATTAAAGTTTTCACTAACTTATTCACAAACAAAAAACATCAAATGCTTAGAAAAATATTAACATGCATTCAAGTAAGAAAAAAATAGAAGTATAGATAAGAATAGAAATATAACCATTAGATAGCCTTTTCCATTTAGTACCAGAATGAAATAAGTCTTTGTCTTACAATTTGAAACATAGTTTTCTAAAAAATGGCCAATGGTTCCCAACCAATCAATCCCAAATTGTGTCAATCATATCACTTTTTATACACAACAATTAGTTTCTAAGGATCCTACTTTCTAGATACAGTTTTGATAAGATCCTATTTTCTAGCTAGAACTTAGGATACATATCCTCTCATACAGATAATTCTGATTTCTTCAACCTAGTCTTTATATAAATAACTTGATTTTTTACTAGTTCTGATTTGATGAGATATTCATATCTCACAAAATTAGGGGTGAATCTGATGCTGAGCTGGTCCTTTAAGATTGGCCTGAAGAATGGACACCCCTGTTGTGATGAGAAAATTTTGTATAGACTCAAATTACTTCAACAACTGGTGAAGATTAATATATAACAAGTCTACTGACAAGGTCTTCCTCAATTGCAAAGGTTTCTCCTATATTCACCTTACATATTCAAAAATACTTTGCCTCTGTGTAGATTTTGATAGCATTTTTCAAAATCTTTAGCATATGTATTCCTTGTATTCAACAAAAAGTCAAAATTGTATGATGCCTCAAATTTTGAAATATTCATTGTATAATAGAAGCAGAACCTTTGGTATGTCTTTGTTTCAGCTTGATTTTCAGAACCACATTATGCCAATAAAGCTTTATGTTTGTCTCTCTTACCTCTTTGAGCAATTTTTGTTGATCCTTGTTCTTCTTCTTAAGTTTCTGTAACTTTTCTTGCTACTTGGAATTCCACTTTTCTATCATCCATTTTTCCTGCTTCAATTTCATAATCATGGTTTGCAATTCTTTAATCTTGTCTTTTTTATCCCTTTTTTCTATTTTGAATACAATATAATATTCATTCGGAGTAGGTCAATTTAGGTCAATGGAAAATTTGGTCTTTTTAACTCTAAATTCATACTTATGACCCTTTGAAGATGATCCTCCAGAAATTTCTTTTGCTTCAACACTTTTTGATATTTGCATCTCCTGAACATCCTGTAGCTCTTCTGTCTCTGGAAAATAGTCAAATTCTTGCTTGATCACATTTTTCTCTAGATTGTCTTCAAGAACAGTCAAATGGTATCATTTCAAAGAGGACTTGGATAAATATTCATAGTTTAGACTTAGATTTTTTGTTTCCCTAGTTACATGCCTCATTGGGTGCTCAACAATTTGTTTACCTTTCTCATGATTTCTCTGTTTATCATGAAATATCTTCTCCACAGGTTCATTATAATGCTCCTCTTCAGGATCCAATTTAACTTCTTTCAATTTGTTTGAAGAAGTTACTGGTAACTGTTCCTTTCCTTCCTCTGTATTTTCGTCTGAATCATCATCAAGGATACTTAATTTTTCTTTCTTAATAGTAGGATGTAATAATTCTTTTGAATTTAACCTCAACTTATTAGTTGCCCTGGTTTTAGATTTGCTGGGATAATTCAATATTTTTTTACTCTTTCCTTTCTTGCTCAATTTATTACCCTTAACCTCTACTACAGGTTCATCTTGTTTTTGCATGGATTGTTCAGTATTCTGTTTATTCGATCTTCTGACACGTATTTCCTTGCAATATTTAGTCTCACATTTTGGAACAAGAGACTTAATCTGAGTTTGAATTTCCATATCTGACTCCATTTTTAATTTATTTTTCTATTTCTAGTTATCCTGGCTATAGGGGAATCTTTCCATAAATCCTCATTCCCATGTTGTGACTGCAACTTCCCTTTGCTGGATCTGGTTATCCTGGCTACAGGGGAACTTTCTTTCGCTGTAACATAAGCTTTAGGAACCCGTTTTTATTTTAAATTGGATCTCTTTTCTAAAGTAGCTTTATGCTTGGATCCATGTTCTTCAAGATTGAATGATTCAAAAAACTAGTCCCAAGAAAATTGGACTTCTTCCAACACATACATAACCAAGGTCTTGATAAGTCTTTGATGAAACAAACTTTTACCAATAGTTGCAGGATGAGTTTGTATCATTTTATACATCTTTGACAAACTTTTTAATAGAAAGAAGGGTAAACACAGAGGACTATCACCATTCAAATGCATCATCAACCTAATATGATAAAGGTGGACAAGGGAAAACCGTCCTTCATATGTAATGTACCTGCAAATAATCATCAAAGCAGTCTGCCATTCTTTCTTCATCCAATTATGTGGAATACCCTGCCTCTAGTTAGGGATTTGATGTTCTGGAAGTAAAACCTTATTGACGATTTAGATAGGCAACATCTCCTTCTTCCACCATCTTTCTCCATATAATGATAATCTACATGCAGTCCTAATCGAATGCTCTATCACATGTATCATAAATTTTCCCACCAATGTCTCGAATCCATCAAAAGTTTGCATAAACATCATGGAGATTTGTTCATGATAACCCTGAAATGTAGAGAAAAATTTATACCACCATGCATCTTTGAACTTCTGCAAGCTTTGAGGATGAGCCTCAAGCAATTCTAGGCCTTCTAATTCTAAATGAGTGATTTGTTCACTTTTTTTAGGAGCCATGATACTGATTTTAATCCCTGTAGATATATGAGTGCTTAGGGTTCTGATCAGTAGCAATTTTGAGACTTCTGGAAATATGAATGTTGTGGGAAATTTTTTTTACCTACAAAACATGTATAATCTAATGCATAGATACATTTAATGACTCATGTGTCATATGTTAGAAATCATGGTGAAAAACCTGCCATTTGATGTGTGAGCTTATCTAGTACACACCCAATTCCTTTGAATGACTATCAAAACTGAAAACACGACCCAATCATAATCATAAATGGTATTGGATTTTTGGAAATTATCTCGGACAACTGTTGAAACAATCTTTGGGAGTTGGTGCATTTGAATCAATGATTACTTATGGTGCTACAAGAACAACGGTATTCTTGTAGAACTTTTTTTCCTTTTCATATTTTCAAATTTAAAACAAGAAATAGGACTTGTATCTTGATGGAAAAGATTCTAATTGTCTTATTCTAACTTTTATCACACTAATGCATGTCATAAAATGTTCAAAAAGGATAATGCAAGCACACTTAAAGAATATAGAAGAATAAAATCAGAGTGTAAAATGATGCTAGGAAGGGTAGGGCAGGGAAAAAAGTAGTTCAACAATCATTAACAAATTTAAGGACCAACAGTGACATTATTGGCGATACTCTTGGTGATATTCTTTCTAAGTATGGAGCAAGTCTGAGAGAGTTATGCAATTGCAGCTTCTACAGTTGTGTATGCTACTTGTTCTATGGATATGGAGACTCTCTCACTTTTGTTCTACCCTTGGAGAAGGAGAATTTTACTTGTCTTGAGTTGTTGCTACATTTATCATATAATGTTTATCTTTTGTTTCTGGAGTAGGCTTACAGGAATTATTGTAAGTAAAGGTTAGTGTGCTCGAGGGTGGCATATGTTAAAGCCTATGGTTGGATGAGAATGATGTGACATTGTCTATGGTTTAGCGAGCATATCAAATTTCAAAAAATATTTTAGTGGATTCGATATTCTTTATATGGAATATTTATCCTTCTTTGAATGTTTCTCTTAATTCATTTAAAAATCATTTTATCTTTCACATTTCTTACCTTTTTGGTGATTTGACTTGATTTCATTATCAGGTTTTATCATGTCTCTCTGGGATTTCCCATTGTTTGATTTTATATTATTAAAAATCCATGATTGAGATCTTTTCTTATGATATTAGCATAGATTATGTTTTACTGGAATAATTATCTATTTGTACGTTCTTCAATATTATACTATTAGCATTGGCCATTTACAACCTGGTAACAGGCATAAAAGGTTAAATTTCCTTTATTTTTCATTATTCGCAATTAGTGTTCAACATGCCCTAGATTATGTATGATGGAACACTTATATATATGTACTCTTACACACACTCTCTCTACCCCCATCCTCCCTCCCTCTCTCCCATTCCCTCCCACTATCTCTCCTCTCTCTCTCCTACATCTCTCTCTCTCTCTCTCTCTCTCTCTCTGCTCTTGGTCTTCCTCTCCCACCCTATCACACTCTCAAACAATCCATCTCTACCCCCTTATTTCTTTACCTCTTACATCTAACCCCTGTTCTCTCACTCATTGTATCCCCTTCCCCCTCTTGTCCCCACTCTCCACACATTGCTCTCTTTTCCTCTATCTAACCCCCCTTCACTCTCTCCCCCCCCATTCCTCTCACTCTCTCTATCTACTCCCCCTCTCTGATTCCCTCTCCCCCCCTCTTTCTTCCTCTCTCTACACCCCCTCTCTATATCGCAAGAAAATAAATGGCCTTGACCTAGACATGTCAATACCTAGACCTAGAAATACCTAGACATGGCAAGACCTAGACCATGATCTATAACATGACCTAGACCTATACAATGACGATGACCTAGACCATGACCTAGACCATGACCTAGACCTATATGATGACCATGACGTAGACCATGACATATACCTAGAGCTAGAGATAGACCACGACATAGAGATAGACCTAGACCTAGACCTATACCATGACCATGACCATGACCTAGACCATGACCTAGACCCCCCTATCTTCATATAAGCCTAGGAATAACCTATACTTGACCCTTAACTCCCTCCACACTCGAGCCCTAAGTGAATTATGCATATATCTTTTGTTAAAGGACCCATAACCCTTGCACCCACATCTTGGTGCTCTAACCATTTATCTATTCTTCAAAACACTTTCAATCCTAAGCCCTTAGGTCCTACTTGCCCCCAAACCTTTATACATATTTATTAATAAATATGTTTGGCCTACAATAAATGCTATATCCATTGCATTAAGAGCACACATGCGCTCTTGTGACTTGAAATCCTTAAGGTTGGGAACTCATCCATGTCCATCAATAATGAGTGTGTGTTCCTAGAACACACACACACTTAAGTGTCTTCTTGTGTAATAAAAAGACAAATTTGTCCAATTAGAATTGTTAGTTGTTTATTCTTGTGTAATACCAAGACAAATTTGTCCAATTGGAATTGTTAGTTGTGTCTTCTTGTGTAATACCAAGACAAATTTATTCAATTGGAATTGGAATTGTTAGTCATGTCTTCTTGTGTAATACCAAGACAAATTTCTCCAACTGGAATTGGAATTTTTAGTCGTGTCTTCTTTTTTAATACTAAGACAATTTTTTCCACTTGGAATTGGAATTGTTAGTTGTGTCTTCTTGTGTAAAACCAAGAAAAAATTGTGGTGGGGTGCTTGGAAGCCAATTTTTCTCTTTAAACATGGGGAATCAATGAAATAGAGATAGAACGTCCTTGAGGAAATAAATAACCATTGAAAAGGTAGAAGAGGAAAGATAAAAATAAAAGTTGTGTATGTCAAATCATAAGCTTTCAGAAGAGGGCAATCCAATTTCTAGCGGAATGGATGTCGTTGTTTTTCCTCCATCACCACAAGCAAAGCACAGGAGTATAGTAAAGACCAATCCAATCAATATCTCATCAAGACAAGTTGTTGTGTATGACCATATGATGGAGTATTTTCTTGGAGCTGATTATACAATGGATGGAATTAGGGAGGCAACTGGTGCACGACACTATCGTGAAGAAGTTTTTGTGGTTGGAAAGTCAAACGTTCTAGAAACTAGTCATGGTAATGTCCACTCTCCTCCTAGAATTGATCTTCTAGTGATTGAAGAGGAAATAACTGCAATGTTTTTAACTCCACAACAGGGAGGCCAAGAGTGCCAGAATAGGGGTTCATCGTCCCTACCTAGATTGAGAAATGTGCGACAAATAAATCCTAAACACATTTAGTTGAATGAAATTGGTATAACATCACTTGAAGGTAAGTTACCTAACCATACTATTCATAATCATTCTTATAAAATCATTAAATAATATTTTGAACCAAAATCTGATGCCGCTAAATGTCAATTACTTTTGGCTTTGTTAAAATCTAGAATTTTGACTGTTGTTAGGAGAATTTTAGGCAATAAAATAGTCAAAAGTTTAGAAACAAGTCATCATATTGTTAGAAACCTTGTGGATTACTTTCAAAGAATTGGTAATAAATCTCGTTCTAAAGACTGTAATGCAGCCTGACATGTCTTGTCACAATCGATTGTTAGCAAGATAATAAGAAAACATTGTTTTCTCAATCAAACCTCTCATCTCATGAAATTCATTATAAAAACCTTATAAAGTATTTATAATATATGAGATAGACTCGAAATTGGTGGCCCAACATATTTGTGGGCCTTCAATGGTAGGCTACCACGTTCTGACATGAAGTTAATTGGAGCAATTAAGGGACTAGTACATGATTTCTTGCATGAGAACAATAGGCCTTATTCCAACCAAACTGATGTACTGAAATTGAGAAGGGGATCTAGGGACCATGAACCCCATATTAAGCACTTTCTTGACATTACACAGAGAAAATTGTATGAGATATTGAGGACAATACATAGTGCACTTAACTTGGGCCAAATATCTTTCCATAAATGAAAGCTTTGGTATGTTCGAATAAACAAAATTCGTAATACATGTTGTTGTAGATATCACATTGAGTATAGTTATTATTATGACACACAAACACACACACACACACACACACATATGGTGTAGTGCATAACACCCTTTTGTAAGAATGATCAGTTATATTGTCGTCATCGTCATATAGAGACTTTATCCACAACATCTTGTGTACAATGCCAGAGAGTTGTACATTTTATCAAAAAAATTTCTTATATGGGACATGCCCCATGTGTGGTGGAATGACATTACTGAGAAAGTGCATCCATGTAAGTGATGCGTATGAATTGGGGAGGAAGGAGGTTTCCTTGCAAAGATTTAAATATGTTGCATATGATATTGATTGAGGGAAATAAAGAAAACAAATATAATTGGTGAATTCTCGGGTACGAGTATGTGACTTCATGAAGGACTTCATCGAAAATAAATGAAAATATGTTCAACATGTCCATGTGGCTCGATGACAAGATGAGAATTTTAGAATATGCAAAGATACATTTCCTGTTGGTACTGTCTTATCAGTGGTTGATTTTGTTGAGAACTACATCCTTCAACTAAAAAATGAGATTCAAATCCAATATTATCACTCATAAAAGGTCATCATAATGATCCATATCACATACAAGCATGGGTCGGATAGTAATGAAGAAAACAAATTTATATTGAAGGAGTATCACTTCTACATAAGTGATGATTGGTGCCATGAATTATTCTATGTACAACATGCTTTTAGTTGTTTTACAATCACCTTAAGGAGAAGAACATATAGATGGATCAACATTGGATTAGGTCATATGGTTGTGCATGCCAGTTCAAAAATGCTCGTGTATTTCAATGGTTGTGTATGTTGCAAAAAAAACTCAAGGTATCGCACATTTGGAACTATTTCGAGTCCGGGCATGGGAAAGGAGAGTATGATGGAGTAGGCACATGAATAAAAAGAGTGTTACATAGGAAAAAAATTAAGTTCACAACTACTTCCCTCATTTGATATTCAAAATCCATTTTTGAATGGTTCTCTTCAGTAATGGGAGAGGGAACAAGAACCTATGAATACCAATCACACAAGAAAGGACATGTACATAATTTTTTTTGGGAGGTGGTATATGAAGATCAATCATAGTGGTATGAATGAAAAAAAATCCAGGGCACTCATGGATTCCATTCAGTTTGAACATCAAACAATGCAATAGTTGATATATGGACGAGAAAAATCTCTTGCTTTTGTGGTCCATGTAGTAGTAATGAATGGGATAATTGTGAATCGATAGAATGGGTTGATAGATGGGATCGTGTATCACTCCCCATTGTTCAACATATAACTATGTAATTATCCCAACTGGAGTAGGACAAATACAACATTTCAGCAGATTATGATCATGTCTCAGATCTCGTATTATGAGGTTCGTTGAAAAAATCTATTAAATTTTGAATGACTAGCATCAATGTTTTATGCTTTGGTCATTTAGTGGACTCACATGTTGGCACTCCATTTTTTGTAAGGCACATATATGCAGTGGTTTCCCAAAGAGGTAATGAATGGGGCACTGATTATTGGTTGGAACATTGCTTAGAGGGAAAGAAAACCCTCATGCGATCACTAACAGACTCATAAGGCATCAAATTTTTGATTGGGTAAATGTTTATTAAAGGAGAATATCTGACACATGATGGAAGAACATGAAAGAAAGGTGTTTATGTATTTCAATATTATAGACCAGATGAAGTTGTATACCACTTTACAAACTTGGTTGTTGGTACGAACCTCCAACTACATACAATACCAACTAAGAACTCATCAAAGTTACGATAATTATTTCCTTACTTCGAGAATGAGAATTTAATGGAGACCATCAATATTATAAGTGATCTCAATGGTCTACTTGAATTACCATAGGTATGTAAAAGGAATAATTGAACAAAAATTTCATATTTTTGAATGATTTAAAATTTGGATTCATTTTAATATGGTTGTTATGGTATTCTTGTATTTTGTGGTTATTTTTTGTTGTTAGGGAACTATGTTTATCCTTCCCTTTCCTTTCCTTGCCTTTCTTGTCTAGCCTTGCCTTACCTTTCCTTTCCATTCCATGTCATTCCTTTCCTTTCCATGCCATGCCTGTCATGCCTTTCCTTTCCATGGCATGTCATTCCTTGCCATGCCTTGCCTTGACTTTCCATGCCATGCCATGTTGTGCCATGACATGCCTTGCCTTGTCATGCCATGCTTTAACTTGCCTTCACTTTCCATTCTATGCCTTTCCTTTCCTTCACTTTACATGCCATGCCATGCCTTGCCTTGCCTCCAACTACAACTACAAACAATGCTAACTAAGAACTCATCAAAGGTATGATACTTCTTGCCTTACTCTGAGCACGAGAAGTTAATGGAGACCATCAATATTATAAGTGACCTCGATGGTCTACTTGAATGACCATAGGTATGTAAAAGGAATAATTGAACAAATATTTCATATTTATGAATTATTGAAAAATTGTCTTCATTTTATGGTTGTTATGGTATTCTTGTATTTGGTGGTTCTTTTTTATTGTTAAGGAACTATGTTTATCCTTCCTGTGCCTTTCCTTGCCTTGCCTTTCCATGCCATGCTTTTCCTTTCCTTTACATGCCTTTATTTTCCTTTCCATGCCATGACATCTTTTACCTTTCCATGTCATTCCTTCCCTTGCCTTCACTTGTCAGTGCATGTCAAGACATGCCTTTCCTTTCCATTACTTGCATTTCCTTGCCTTGCCTTATCATGTCATTCCATTACTTGCATTTCCTTGCCTTTCCATGCCTTGCTTTGTCATTTCATGCCTTGCCTTGCCACACCTTGCCTTTATTTTCCATGCCATGTATTTCTATTCCTTGTCATGCCTTTCCTTGCCATGCCTTTCCTTTCTATGCCTTGCCTTGCCATGCCTTGACATGCCTTTCCATGCCTTTCCTTTCCATGCCATGCCATGTCATGCCATTCCTTGCCTTTCCATGCCATGCCATTCCATGTCATGCATTGCCTTTCCATTCCATGCCTTTCCTTTCCATGCCATGCCTTTCCTTTTCTTCACTTTCCATGTCATGCCATGCCATGCTTTTCCTCCACTTGTTAGGGAACTATGTTTATCCTTCCCTTTCCTTTCCTTGCCTTGCTTTCTTAGAATTCCCTTACCTTTCCTTTCCTTTCCATTCCATTCCTTTCCTTGCCATGCCATGCCTTTCCTTGCCTTGAATTTCCATGCCATGCCTTGCCTTTCCTTGAATTTGCCATGCCTTGCCTTTTCATTCCATGCATTTCCTTTCCATGCCTTTCCATGCCATGCCATGCCTTGCCTTGAATTTCCATTCCATTCCATTCCATGGCATTCCATGACATGCCTTGCATGTCATGCCATACCTTGCCTTGCCTTTCCATCCCATGCCTTACCTTTCCTTGCCATGCCATGCCTTTGCATGTCATGCCATGCCATGATTTGCATTGCATTTCCTTGCAATGTCATGCCATGCCATGGATTTCCTTGCCTTTCCATTCCATGTCTTTCCTTTCCATTCCATGCCATGCCATGCCTTGCCTCTCCATCCCATGTCATTACTTGCCATGCCTTGTCTTACCTTCCCATGTAATGCCTTACTTTTCCTTGTCATGCCATGCCTTGACTTGACTTGCCTTCACTTTCCATGTCATTCCATGCCATGCTTTTCCTTCACTTGTTAGGGAACTATGTTTATGCTTCCCTTTCCTTTCCTTGCCTTGATTTCCTAGCCTTTCCTTAATTTTCCTTTCCATGCCATGCCGTGCCTTGACTTTCCATGATATTCATTTACATTCCTTTCCATGCCATGTCATTCCTTACCTTTCCATGCCATGTCTTTCCTTGCCTTGTCGTGCCTTACCTTACCTTTCCTTGCCAAGCCATGACTTCCCTTCCCATGCCATGCCTTTATTTTCCTTCCCATGCCATGTCATGCCATGCCTTACTTTCCATTCCTTGTCTTTCCATGCCATGCCTTTCCTTTCCTTTCCATGGCATGCATTGCCATGCCATGCCATGTCTATATTTACAAGGTGTTAAATTGTCAAACATATGTAATAAGCACTCAACAAAACCCTAGTTCTAGAGATCCTACAAAAAGTGATTTTCTGAAAAAAAAAATGATAGTGGAGGGGCCCCACTAGAAGAAAATTGATGCCCCATATCTAATGCAACCGACAGTTTTTCCATCCGAGTTCCGATTTGAGTTTTATTGCGAGTTGCAACTTGCATCCTCAAGCAATTTAGGACATGTTGGTAATTTGGTATGAAGGAATAAAATACAAATCGAGAAGCATAAGAAAGTTTTATAAGCTCTCATACATTTTTTTTTCCAAGGCCCACACAACCTCACTACCCACAATCACCCGACACAATGTTCTTGAAAATCAACCTCTTGTTCAGAAATTGCACTATGCCTCATTGAGCAAAACACTAGTCCTAGAGATCCTCCATCAAACACTTTTCCAGGAAACAAAATGAAAACAAAGGGGCCCCACTAGCTGAAAACCAATGCCCTGGATCCAATGCAACCAACAATTCATCCATCCAAGTCTCGATTTGAATTTTATCGCGAGTTGCAACTCACCTCCTCAAGCCATTCAGGGACATATTGGCAATTTGGTTTGAGGGCATAAAATCCAAACCAGGTAGCATAATGGATCTTCGTAAGTTCCCGCACATCTATTTGGCCAAGGCCCACATGGCCCAACTACCCAAAATCACCCAACATAGTTTTTTTAAAAATTGATCTCTTGTTCATAAATTGCACTATGCCTCATTGAGAAAAACCCTAGTCCCGGAGATCCTCCATCAAATGATTTTTTTGGAAAGGGAATGATAGCGGAGGGGGTTGAAACCCAGCTCCCCGGATCTAATGCAACTAATAATTCATCCATCCGAGTCCCATTTTGAGTTTTATTGCTAGTTGCAACTTGCCTCCACAAGCCATTCAGGGACATGTTGGCAATTTGGTCCGGGGGCATAAAATCCAAACCGAGTAGAAAAACAGAGTTTTGTAAGCTCCCACGCATTTTTTTGTTCAAGGACCATGTGGCCACACTACCCACAATCTCCCAGCATAGTGTTCCTGAAAATCGACCTCTTGTTCAAAAATTGCACTTTGACTTATTGAGAAAAACACTAATCCTGAAGATCCTTCATCAAACACTTTTTTGGTAAAAAGAATTATAGTGGAGGGTCCCCACTAGTTGAAACCCAATGCCATAGATCCAGTGAAATTGACGATTCGTCCATCCAAGTGTCGGTTTGAGTTTTATCGTGAGTTGCAACTCACCTCCTCAATCCATTCAAGGACATGTTAGCAATTTGGTCCGAGGGCATAAAATCCAAACTGAGAAGCATAACGAAATTCTGTAATCTATCACATGTCTATTTTTCCAAGGCCCACATGAGCACACTACCCACATTTTTCTAACACAATGTTCTTGAAAATTGACCTCTTGTTCAGAAATTGCACTATGTCTCATTGAGAAAAACCCTAGTCCTTGAGATTCTCCATCACACACTTTTTTAGGCATTAGAATGAAAGCAGAGGGGCTCTATTAGATGAAAATCGGTACCCCAGATCCAATGCAACCTAAATTTTTTCCATCTGAGTCTCGGTTTAATTTTTATTGCGAGTTTCAACTCGCCTCCTCAAGCCATTCAAGATATGTTGACAATTTGGTTCGGGGGCATAAAATCTAAACCGAACAACATAACAAATTTTCATAACCTCTTGCATGTCTTTTTGGCCAAGGCCCACATGACCATGTTACCAACAATATCTCAACAAAATGTTCTTGAAAATCAAACTCTTGTTCATAAATTGCACTATTTCTCATTGAGAAAAGCCGTTGTCCTAGAGATCCTCCAACAAACATTTTCCCAAGAAATGAAATGATAGCGGAGGGGCCCCACTAGTTGAAAATAGGTGCCCCAAATATAGTACAACTGCTGATTTATCCATCCGAGAACTGGTTTGATTTTTATCGTGAGTTGTGACTCACCTCCTCAGGCCATTCAAGGACATGTTGGCAATAGACCTAGACCTAAACCATGACCATGACCATGACATAGACCTATGCCTAGACCTAAACCATGACCTAGAACTAGACCTAGACCAAGACCTATACAAATACCTATACCTACACCATTACCATAACCTATACCGTGACATAGACGATGACCTAGACCATGGCAAGACAAGGCATGACAAGGAAAGACATGGCAAGGCAATGTCTAGGTATAGGTCTAGGTCTGAGCATGGAAATTCAAGGAAAGGAAACAAAATCTAAGGCAAGACATGACAAGGCTAAGCAACGCTAGACATGGCAAGGAAAAGAAAGGACTAGGTCTAGGTCTAGGTCTAGGTCTACATACTATATCTTGTTTTAAAAGTTATTCAGTTGAAAGATTGGTTTTTATTTCTTTGATTTTAAATAAGGCCTTGAAGTTATGTTGTTTTTCATGCAATCCAAAAGAAATCATGGATCAATAGTATAATGATACTACACCATAATGATGGAAAATAAATCTATTTAGTGACATCCCTTTCTATGTAAATCCTATTAATTATGATAATCCATGTTTCAAAACTATGAAGATACCTAAGATATATGAATAAAGAGAGCTTATGTTATGACATTGAAATTCTCATGCAAGTGTTTTTATATGAGATAGATGGGATAACAAGTTGTAGAGTTACATGCTTAATGAATTCTTTGATTGTAATTTTTAGGTATTAAACTTGCTCATTTAGTACATGCATTATGTTTTTTAAGCAAAAAAAAAGTTATGATACATGAATGCTATTAATTTTTTATTAAATTAACTTGAAAACAAATTTATTAGAAGTTAATTGACTTTGGAAATAATTTATTGGTGTTTATGATTATAGAGACAAATTTCTTTTGGGTGACTCAAAGGACAAGAAATTATCTATAATGATGAAAACAACTATATTTTTACAAACAATTAGTTTTATGAATATCATAATGAAAGTACCTTTTAGATGAATTGTGGTTAGCCAAGGCAAGGAAAGGCAATGCAAGGCATGGCATGGAAAGTCAAGGCAAGACATGGCATGTAAATTCAAGGCAAGGCAAAGCATGTAATCACAAGGAAAGACATGGCATGGCATGGCATGGAAAGACAAGGCAAGGCAAGGAATGTCATGGCATGGCATGGAAAGACATGACATGGCATGGAAAGGCATTGCATGGAAATGCAAGGCATGGAAAGGCAAGGCATGGAAAGTAAAGGAAAGGAAAGGCATGGCATGGAAGGCAATGAATGACATGGAATGTCATGGCAAGGCATGGCATGACATGGTGTTGGAGCAGGAAATTTTGGGTAAGTTTTGGGAATCACACATGAGCAAACCATGCGACAAGTTAGCAAAGGAGAAACACACATGGAAGAGAAATTAGCGCATATTCAAGAGCCAGTGTGTGGAAGGCGTAATTTAGTTGGTAGTAGTTAGATCATTTGGTCCATTTTGTAATGGGATAAGCCCTAATATCAATGTATAAATATGTATGGATTTTGGGTATAAAGTAGAGTGATTTGATCAAGTAATGAGATATTGTTGGAGTCAGAGATGAGGAGTGAAGTGACGGATGAGAAAAGGAGCTAAGTGTGCACTATATGCATGAACGACCAGGGCATTTTGGGTAGAAATGATGTATCTTATTTGAGCACGGTGTGCACCAATGTAAGGATTGAACATGAATGAATAATATAAGAATCCAATTGTTGTGGACGTAGCCCAGTTTTGGGGTGAACCATGTTAAATATTTGTGTCATGATGTATACTTTGATGTGTTTCTTTTATGTTCAGTTTATGATGCACATGTAATGCATGGATGGTTAATATGAATTTGTAACTGATGGTTCCACATGTATATTAAATGGTTAAGTGAGATGAATCTGTCATAGTTTATTGTGTTTTTACGATTTTGTGAGCAGGGTATATTTCATGTTGAATGAATGCTAAGTAAGAATGAATGTTAGAATCATCCCCATTCCCTTCATGACTATAGAATCTTGGTTCCTACAATCCCTATAGGTACCTTGGGTGAGACTTCACCTGCTTTTGGGTGATGTCGAAAGGGATGATATCTTGGGATTTTTTGGTGAATTAATGTTGAACCTTGGGTCTTCCCACTTCGCGGCAATAAATGGTTATGTTGCCGGGATTGGGATTAGTGATTGAGGGGGATGTGAATACCTACAAAGGAGGAGACTGGAAAATGGTTGGAAATGAAGGAAATCAAGTTTGTTGTAGATTAGAATAAGAATCCACAAATCAACGCATAGAAATGGCTAGAAAGGTATGTGTTTACAGATTTGCATGAACATTTCTTCACTGAATTCTCGAATATTTTAGCAGAGTGGATCCAAAGACTAATTGAATGGACATTAATATTTTTTACTGTTGTTCCAAGAAATTGGGATCCTTAGTTAATTAGGAAAGTCAATTCTATTAACAATCGGGTATCACACGCAATAGATTACTAGTTGGAAAGTGTGTTGGGAGGTTACATTATTGAATCTACCATAGATTGTACTTAGTCCTACAATTTTGTTGAAAGGGAATTCTTTAAGGGACTGCCTGGAAGATACCTAAATTCACTATATACTTGGATTAAGATGTTGTTATGCGAAACAGGGGTTATGAAAATGGAATTTTATTGCTAAGTGCATTTGTGCACATAGGGGTCTGGGGGCTAACCAAGGGATGATATGAGTGTAAAGAGGGATGGAGAAAATGAATTAATAATGGATGGGATAAGGATGTACATAGAATACGAGTGTGCGATGAATGAAGAGATTAGAGTATTGCGCAGTGGTAAGAGATTCAGACTGAATAAGAAGAGGATTGTGGTTGAGAGAGAGGAGCGACACAGTTAGAATGAGGAAAGAGACAATGTTGTGATACTCCAGATTGAAGGAAGTCTACACAGAGAAGAAAATATTCGACAACTTAGTCTGGTAGAAGAATATCCCGCTCATATTAGACTCTGTGTCAAACCCATGACCTTGTCTACATCGCCAAGAACTGAGGTAAGATAAGAAGCTTTGTCGATTATAGTTAGTGAATGAAGTAGAGATAGTAGTAAAAGTATTCAAATTAGCGGAAGTAGTACGCCGATTCAAAATCAATTAGTTTTATCATGAATTAATATCGCACAAAACACGATGGTAGGAGTAGATCCTACCTTAAGAATGCCTATTGTTGGAAATATGGAGAGGGGGGTGAATCAATATTTAGAGCAATTAGTATTTTTGAACTTGTGCTTCAATCAGATCATCTATTCAATTTATATCCAATCATCAATGAAGACTATCCAATGAACAATGAAGAATAGTATAAGAGATACACCAATACACCATGCACAATATATAAGAAGTAATCATGCATTATTTTTCAAAGGAACTAATGACTTCCAAAGGTAGCTACATATTCCAAATATAAAGGGAGAGATAAACCTCCAAAAGGAATATACAATCCTCCAATATCAAGAGAGGGTTGACCTCTCCATCGTTTCCCTTCCTTCCACCCAAGAATATATGAGAGATAGTAAAACTTTACATTAAATTATCACCATCAACCAACCATCACATAGAACCCGATAATGCTTTCTGAGACTTCTTTAACTTCTGCAATTCTTCACTTCTTGGAAGACTCTGACCCTATAGATAATATTACTCAATGTATTCTTTGAAACTCCTCCAAGTTTCACTCCTTGAATCCTCCCAGAAAATGAGTTATAGAGAAAATGGTAGACCATATTCAATTTTGGTTTATTCAGGAGAGCGAACTTGTAGAAAATTCGCCATGCTCAATATTAAACATCATATTCTAAAATTCATACATAGGAAAATACCACATGTATTCTTTCCAATTCAATTGGTCTCACTTCATTTTGATTCTCTATGAAGACGTTATGACTTTTTTACCTAGAACACCTATTTATGTCTAGCTTCAAGACTAGTCAAAAACCCCATCTTCCACAGAGTGTATCTCCAAAATTATAGTGAATAAAGAGATGAAATTTTACCACATGTACCTAGATATGTCTTCTCAATAGCCTTCGAATTTCACCATCTGAATCGTTCTATAAACAAAGTTATAGAGAAAATGGTAAGATGACATGCAAATAACATACCTTAGAACACATCACCAAAAGACTTTATCCTCCCTTGAAATTTGGCCTTCTTTACTTCAGATTTCCTCAGAAATTTGACTTATATCTCCTTGTTCATTAATAAACTTGTGTGTCTTGAAAAATGAATGTATTTTGAGATTTATTTATACCATTTATGTCACTTCCTTTTAACATTAAGGCCAACATGTAGTTTCTTCTTCAATTCACATTGTCACCTTTAAAAATTCATTTCTCCTCAATCGTGAGGATCCACGTGACGTGCCATATACCACTGTAAGTGGCATGAATTATACTATCCATCCATGGGTGTTGTATCTACATGTGTAATTTCCTTCATGTCTATCTACTTTGATCAACTGTGGGGTCCAAAATCCAATGGCTAGGGTTGACATCAATGAAAACAACCAATCTTCCAACAATCTCCCCCTTTGTCACTGATGACAACACTCATGCTCCCCCTGTCATCATGATCCCAATTCCTATCCCCCTTTGCAGAACCATCATTGTTTCTCAGTAATATGGACAGGAGAGCCCTCTTCTAGTCAGGTGAGAGGACTACTCAATTGGGATACTCCGCTTTGCTACTAGGTTGGGCTGGGGGCTGGGCTGGACAGATAGAGATTGAGTCAATTGATTGCCAACATATTGGGGGTGGGGAGGTACCATGAACAGATGAGTGCTTGAATGAATGATTAAATGTTGGTTACCGATCGAGACAGAACATCAATGGAAAAGGGTGGGGTTTCTCCCCCTGAGTTCAATGGCATAAGGTGACCTTCTTCTTTAGGGTTGCTCCCCCTGAACATGTGGCACTCAATAATACTTCATCCTTATTTTTTTATCTTTTGGAATTTTTCTTCCTTGGAATCCTTTTCTGTGGCTTTCTTCTTCTCTCTCTTCTTCATGTCTAGGATATATATGTTGTTCGGTATTCTTGTTGAAGTTTCAACCAATATTGTTGAGTTCTTTTCTTTGATTTTACATTTTTATGAGTCAAATGTAAGAGTGTATCCTTTATCACATATTTTGTTGACACTGAGGAGATTATGCTTCATATCTTCAACCAATAGGACTTTTCCTGCTTTTACATTTTCACTTCCAAGCTTTACAGTTCCTTTTCCAAGTATTTTGGTAGATGAGTCATCTCCAAATGCAACATTTCCACCCTTTTTCTTCAAGCTGACAAATTTTCTTTGATCTCCGGTCATATGAGATGAGCACCCACTATCTATGAACCATTCATCTTATTCTTTGCATTCTTTAGCGATCAATGCTATTCGACAATTTTCATTATGTGGATTTTCTTTCCTTTTCCATGTTGTAGTTGGTATAGGGACATTTGGCATAGGATTATCTTCCTTCATCTCTTTTCAATCTCGTTCTTTGTGACCAAGATTATTGCACTTGTAGCATACAATATTTTGATCCATTAATGGGTCAAATGGATTATAATTTCTGTCGACAGGTCTACAAAAAATTCATATCTACTATTTTCACCATTCATGTAGCTTGCATAGTTATTCCTTTCATTGATTCTACAATTGATTGCCTTGTGTCCAAATTTTCCACAAGTATAACAATGTCCAAGAAAGAAAATTTAATACCTGGGAGTAAGTGATCTTCTTTGTGGTGTGGTCCATATGGTTTCATGATCTATTCTTCTGTAGTTTCCTTCATAATGATTGCTTTCATACCTGATGGGAGAGGATCTTCTTGATTTCTCATTCCTTTTGAATTCTAGTCTTCGATCTTGTTGTTCAACTTGATCTAGAGTGTTGGTTTCATCATTTTCATCTTCCTTCTCTTATTTTGTTGTCTTCAAACTCTCGTTGTATCCTAGTCATGTCTTGTTGTTTGGAGATCTTTGACTTCTAAGGATCTCATCTAATTTTTCAGTTCTTTTTTTGAACTTCTTCAACTTTTCTACTATCAATAGTAGCTCCCCTTTTGTGTGATCGAATTCTTGTTTCAATTTCTCATAATATTCTAATTGTTCCTTCAAGCTATCAATGGTATTTTCAAGCTTGTAATTCTCTTCTTCACAACTACTCAATTCACCTTTTAGTATTATGTTTTTGTTTCTCAGCTTGCTATTTTCAGTTTCAACATGCTTCAAATTTTCAAGATTCTCATCTTCTGGTTCACTCTCTACATTGTCTTTGTATCCACAAAAGGAATCAAGGTTGGTTTCTTCATCTAAATCTTCTTCAGAAATGATTTCTTCTTCTTTAGAACTCTTGTGATCATCATCCTGGGTTTCTTGGATTATGAAGAGGACTTATCCTCCATCATTATCTTCTTCATCACTCTCATCTGGGGAGATGTCATCATCCTTGGAGTAGAAGCTCTTTTTATTGTTGAGACTTCTCTTTTTATAGTAGATTTTTTCAACAATATGTCCTATTCTTCCACAGTTAAAGCATTTGAGAGGAGACTTACCTTTGTATCTGCCAGTTCCTTTTTGGAGCCTTCTTACGAAATTTGATATTTCTTCATCAAGGTCATTATCCTTATCTTTTGTCTTATTTATGGCTTTAAAGGCTGCTGCATTGTTTGGTTGGTCACTTTCTGTACCTTTTCTAATTTCATATGCTATAAGAGACCCATGTAATTCATCCATTGTCATTTTGGTCAAGTCCCTAGTTTCTTCAATGGGGACGACCTTAGCATCATACTTCAAGAGAAGTGATCTCAACACTTTCTGTACAACCAAGGATTCATTGATCTCTTCACCTAATCCTATGATAAGATTAACAACTTCATTAAATCTAAGAAAATAGGTTGCAATATCTTCCTTTTCATCCATCTTCAAATTTTCAAATTTTGCTCTATGTCATTGAAGCTTGAAATGCTTAAGTTTTGGATCACCTTCATAGATACTCTTGAGTTTGTCTCATACCCCTTTAGAAGTGCTACATCCCATCACTTTTCTAGCAATGGTTGGTGCCAATGCTCCTAGAATAACATGTCTGGATTTTGAATTACAACTCATAAGATTATTCTCATTTGGATCGGTTGGATCATTCTTTGGGATTACATAGCCATTTACAACTGAGTACCAAATGTCTACTCCCAAAGAGGTTAGGTAAGTTTTCACTCTATCACTCCAGTATGCATAATTTCTTCCATAAAATCGTTGAATACCATTTATAATGTGCTCATGGTCATCCATCTCTTCTCAGGATTTTCCTTCTAGTGGTTAAATTGTTTTGAAGGCAACCTGCTTTGATACCAATTGTTGGAAATACTGAGAGGGGGGTGAATCAATATTTAGAGAAATTATTATTTTTGAAGACTATCCAATGAAGAATAGTGTAAGAGATACACCAATACACCATGCACAATATATAAGAAGTAATCATGTATTATTGTTCATAGGAAGTAATGACGTCCAAAGGTAGCTACAAATTCCAAATATAAAGGGAGGGATAAACCTCCAAAAGGAAGATACAATCCTCGAATATCAAGAGAGGGTTGACCTCTCCATTCTTTCCCCTTCCTTCTACCCAAGAATATATGAGAGATAATAAAACTTTACATTAAATTATCACCATCAACCAACCATCACAAAGAACCTGATAATGCTTCCTGATACTTCTTCAACTTCTGCAATTCTTCAATTCTTGGAATAATTTGATCATGTAGATAATATTACTCAATGTATTCTCTGAAGCTCCTCCAAGTTTCACTCCTTGAATCCTCCCATAAAAGGAGTTATAGAGAAAATGGTAGACCTTATTCAATTTTGGTTTATTCAGGAGAGCGAACTTGTACAGAATTCCCCGCGCTCAATATTTAACATCAGATTCTGAAATTAGTACACAGGAAAATACCACCCATTCTATTTCCAATTCAATTGGTCTCACTTCATTTGGATTCTCTATGAATACGTTATGACTTTTTTACTCAGAACACATGTTTAGGACTAGCTTCAGAACTAGTCAAAAACCCTATCTTCCACATAGTGTATCTCCAAAATTATAGCGAATAAAGAGATAAAATTTTTACCACGGGTATCTAGATATGTCTTATCAATAGCCTTCGAATTTCACCATTTGAATAGTTCTAGAAACAAATTTATAGTGAAAATGGTAAGATGACCTGTAAATAACATACCTTAGAACACATCACCAAAAGACTTTATCCTCCCTTGAAATTCAACCTTCTTTACTTCAGATTTCCTCATAAATTCGACTTATATCTCCTTGTTCATTAATAAACTTGTGTGTCTTGAAAAATGAATGTATAGTTGTTATAGCAAGATTTGCCTCACCATTGCTATCTTTCACAGAGGGCCTTTTCCCATTTCCCTATGCAGACTTGTCATCCTTTTTGATGAATCCAGAGCCAAAAATATACATTTTCCCACATATATGCTCCCTATCAGTTATGCAAGATGCGTATACGCTGGCTACTCCACTAAAACCCTCATACATCGGGATTTGTGCCAGAAAATACAAAAAATAATTCGGATTTCCATGTCATGACAGAAGATCTCTGATCCTTGGCCTTCCACATACTAGAAATGTTCTGACTCGACCCTTCAGTTGCATTCTGAAGGCTATAAAAGGACAATTTCAAGCTATAGAAAAGAGGAGAAAGCATTCAACTTTGAGAGCAAAGTTACTCTGGAGAAATTACTTCATATTGAGTCTGCATCCCTTTGTCCCTCAAATCTGAACACAATGTTCAACCCCCAAGCTCTTTCCCTATTGTTGAGAGAACCTCATCGACTCTCTCTTGTGAGCTTTCCTTTGGTGGAGGATTTAAGTGGTGGAGGCCCAATTGGAAGGAACTTGGTTTCTTGGTTTCAAACCGCGCCAACACGAAAGTCTATACTGTTGTCACTTATATTGATCAATTATTAATAGAAATACTCCTTTCCCGTCCTATTGGTATATTGCAAATGAATGATTATTATCCAGAGGCATGTTTATAATGTTTATTGATGGATTATGTTATCTAATGTGCTAACCCCTTTATATCATCACTATATACTTTCTCTACTCATTTGTTAAGAACTTATTGCAGGTATAAAGCGTTGGGTTGAAGTGCTCAATGGTGGAACATAATCAAACATTGGATCGAGGTAGGCCTCTTTCTTATCTTGCATATTAGTTTATATAGCATATGTTGGAATTGAGTTGGTTTATGCAATCATACCTGTCTGTTGTGGTTTACCCTTGGCCATAGAGAGTTTTCCCCTCGTAACAGAATTGGCGACTCCACTGGTGAGAGATCTTCCTTCTAAGGGTTGAAGTACTTTTCCTTCCTACATTTCCTTTGTGTTTCTTGTCGTATCACTACTTAACAGATTTTGTTCACTCTAGGTCTGAGTTTTCATCCTTCTTGCCTTTGTCTTGTCTTGTTTTAAAGCATATGCGGTCCTTTTCCCCAGACAATCACGTATACATGCCCGTTGTCTTACTGTAGGGTGTGTATATACGCCTTGTTCTCCTAAACAGTTGCGTATACCACTTCCCTTTGCTTGTTTTCTTGGTTTAGTGATTGATGGGTGAGTTTTGGAGATTGTTGAACCTTCTTAGGCCTCTATAGTGCTTGTTGAGTTTCTCTAGGTTGATAGGAAACCTGTTGGGAGTTGAATTTTTGGGCGTAGTCTTTCTCTTTGTTTTTCATCCTTGTTGGTCTTGAACCCTGGGTTGTTTGCTTGGCTGCTTGGTATTCTGCTTGATTTATTTCATTTATACACAGTAGAACTTACATATCATGTTGCTTTATAGTCCATGCATTTTCTCTTTAATATATTGAAAATACAAAAAAATAGGCATTTTGCATTGGTTAACATTTTTGTCTTTGAGCCTTTATCGTTAGCTTAGTTCATTTAGCGAAAGATTGCATTTTGCTTCTGAATTGCAGAGTTGAAATTGAAAATTGCACTGCTTTTATTAGCATATCATTCATTGAAAAGTTAAAGATAGAATTTGCATTATATTCATATTAATTTTCTTGAAGAGTGATAACATCATGAGTTTTTCTTCCATACCTTTTTGAGTAATCACGACCAATAAAATTTTCGCTTTAAACTAAAATTGATTAGTCACGATTTTATTTTTTAGGGTGCACAAACTAGTCTAGGATTTAGTGCCTTGGAATAGGATTTTGTGAGTAAACTTCTCCAAGGCAATTAAATCAACATATGTGTCTGAGACAGGGAGTTGAGAATTCCATTGTATAATTGGTAATATCAGGAGGCTCCGCTCACACTGGAGTTAATCACAAGGTCGCATGAAGTAAGTTGAAGGGATAACCCTTGGATACTCACCTAGCGTCACAGATATTTCTGTGGATTTATTCGTATTTGGGGATCTTTCTAGTACCCATACCTCTATGAGAGGTGGTGCTTTCAAGGTTTCAGGATTTGCTACCCTACCCATATGGTGATTCGGACTTACGACTGCTCATCTATGCATCAGTTATACAATGGTTTATTAGTTACTTAACTTAGGTATCTCATAGGTTACTTGCAGGGGTTATTTTTCTTGTACCCTAGGTCATATAGGTGTCATAAAATGCATAACCTTTATGGAGTATTATCTCTCTGGGGGGATCTGACCGACTGGTTGTTAAGCCCATGAGGGCCCCTATAATTGATTCTGTTACCTCCAAAATTTAGCGGGGAGTCTCAGGTCCCTCTTGGACGAGACATACCTTCTTTAGCAAGGGAGGCCACTCAACCACTTTAACCTATTTGCATGCATATTGGCCATTTGAATTTTTGGTATGTTCTTTGACTACTACTTGGCCTTAGGATATAATTTTATTTTGTAGAGTCATAAGTCATCGTGGAGTCAGACCAGCTTCCTCGTCGATCCCATCGATTGTTATAGTTACCACTGGTTTTTGAGTTATTGCCTTCTAAAAGGCATAGAGTTATCATGCATGGTACACACACATCCACCTTTTAGACTTGTGGTTACACAAGGATGAGTACTGAGTCCAGTATTCAGAACACTAGGAGTTCTTCGACTCCCATACCCACCATAATTAATGGCACCCCTTTGACTCCTGCAGCCACTACAGTTGCAGGGTTAGAGGCTTATACCAGTACTATGGCTCAACCTGTAGTTAATACTTCATCTCTTTCCTCGAACCCTTTTGGGGGTTTACGAAAATTGTCGGGTTACAATGTTATGTCCATCCCTATGGCTTCTAGTCCATTTTCTTATGGTATGCCTAATTTCACGTCACATTTTTTGACTTCCATCCCAGCTGCTGGCCCTAATGCTAGCTTTGGGCTTGGGGGCACTACACCTCCTTACACTCATTTCCCATTTGGTGGTTCTCATATTCCCCAAGCGAATCCTAACTTAAGAATTGTCCCTTTTATTAACCATGAGTCCAATCCTTCTACAACTGGATGGAACAACACAGCTGGCAGACAAGTTCCACCCTATATCCCTATCTCCTCGGTGTCGATTCCGACCAATAATTTTGGCATGAAAAATCCAGTTCAATCCTCCAGGTTCCCACCTGGAGAAGGTTAGTCTTACACTTTGGGCAACCCCTAACCCAGATCCAATCCGGTTGGGGGCAATTTTCAAAACCCCCATCTTGGATCTAATCTAGCTGGGGAAATCTTCATAACCCTTATCAAAACATTCCTACTGGGATGATGCCCAATACATCTTACACGGATCAGCCTGGAGGAGGGCCTTACAATTCCAAACAAGGTTTTGGTCCTCACCAGAACCCTGGATGGAATGCAGTTACTAACGCACAATCTTTTGCAAGAGGATGGAGTCAGGTGTTGCAACCCCATCTTCCCTTTCTGGCCATGCTTAATCTACTGGACTTGTCTAAATTAATGAATGACCTGGTGAGTCATGATTCCACATGGCCCCCTGTCCCTACCAAAATTCCATCGGACATTCCAAAGTTTGAAGGTAATAATGGCGAGGACCCTGGTGATCACGTCACTACTTTTCACTTTTGGTGCTCATCGAATTCTCTGAACCATGATTCTATTAGATTACGATTGTTTCAGTACACTCTCATTGGATTTGTGTCACAATGGTACATTGAGCTACCTAGGGGGACATATGGGTCATTTCATCAGTTGGTGCTAGCCTTTATCAACCACTTTCAACTACCCATTCGTTACGATGCTGGCCTCGAACTTTTGTCTATTCTACGCCAGGGTATCGCCCCTCACATCTCGGACCATATCCAGGAATGGAGTAGGTGAAAATGGTTGATTAAGACTCCTATACCCCTGACCTTTCTTCTAGAATGGTTCCTAAATTCTTTGCATGCTCCTATCTCAAAGGACGTTGCTACTTCCGGGGTCTTCAGCGAGGAAGAAGCTATCTTCAGAGCCCAACAATTATATTTAATATATGCTCAGTCTGGGATGTTATATCACCTTCTTCCAGATGCACTGCAACCAAATCATGATTTTAGACAGAATACAAGACCTCATGCTGATGGCATCGTAGGGTCCACCAATGTAAAGACCGTATACTCGACAATGAAGTCTGTTGGAGGGTCAACTTCGTCAGGATCCTCCAAACCCACCCAGTCGGCGGATGTGCATTCTGTGCAATCATCGAAGAACCCAACTGGTGAACAACAATGAAATGGGAATAAAAGGAAAGGTTGAAACAACAGTGAAGGGTGGAAAAAATGGTAACAAACCCAAGTACAAAGATAATAATGGGAAGAAAAATGATAACACTGGAGAGGGAAAGAAAGAGAAACGTAAGGTGAAGTTTCCTTGTAAACTTTGTACCGATGACCACCTTACACATTTATGCCCCAAAATCGTGGAGGCTGCGAGACTTTTAAACTTACCACCCATTGTGCTGATGAAACCATTCCCACACAATCAACACTTAGCTTCGAGCTCTTTGAACGTTGAAAATGCACTTGGTGGAGGTCAAAACCTACCATTGCAATATGGAGACCATGTTTGTATCAATATGGTCGACACAAAAATTGATGTAGCCACCCGTTCTCAAGATTATAGCTCTTCAAAAGCTAGTACCAGCCTATAAGCTCCTCCTCCCCCTCTAGAGACGAACTTACAGATTGAGAAACTAGAGCCATCGCCTCATATTCTGAAAGGAGTACTTAAGAGCTCTACCCACAATCCTAATGCTAGAGATGCCCAGAACTACTCCATTTTTGAGAATTTGGGCCAAACACCTTGTGCGATGTCAGTTTTGGAGGTACTCCAGATGTGTCCATCATAGAGGAATGCCTTTCTCTCTACCTTAGGATCTCTAGAGCCTAGTGGCTCGAAACTCATCAAATTTTATGTCACAGATGTGAAGCCTCACTTACCCTATCATGTGGCTTTCTAAATCCATGTGGAGTATTCCAAGCATACTATCCAACGAGCAGTCATTGATGAAGGTGTTGCCACCTGCATTATGTACCTAGTCTATTGAAAATCTCTCGGTTCTCTAACCCTTTCCAAGTCATTGAACATGTTGACTGCATTTGACGGTCATTACTTTCACCCTCATGGTATTCTCCCCACCTTTCCAGTCCAGTTAGGTGGGAAGAAAGTAGAGGTGTAAGTAGAGGTAGTTGATGTGCCTCTCGATTATAATCTATTACTAGGTCGCAATTGGACCTATGCTATGGTCGTCGTCATATCGTCCATTTTCCGTAAACTTTGTTTTTCTCATCAAGGGGAGATCGTGACTATCGATCGATTATCCTTTGTGTAATCTAGTCCTAATTCATATGTTGGACCATCGATCCCTGTGATCGACAATTCTCAATTGACAACTGAGAATATCGGTGTCAGAATGTATTCTTCCCTCATGGGTACTTTCAACTTTTCGGCACCTATTCACGATGTTTACGCCATGTCCAGTAGGCCTACATCAGCTGGGATGTCCATACCTTTCCACACTTCCTATTTTAGTGATCCATGGACCCTACCTTCTCTAACTTCATCGAGTGAAGGACAGTTTCATGCTGGCATGGCTATGCCACTATCGATAGTGGATATTGCGTATCAAGTTGTTCTATACTCTTATGTCGATCCTGATTCTGTTACCTTGACGAAAAATGAGAAGGATCCTGTTCTTAGGCCTGTATGGGCCACCTCGTCATCATGCTCGCATGATTGCCTAGAGGAGACTTTTCCTTCGGATGAGGCCATCCTTGAAGCCATGAATGGTTCCGAGAGACCTTGGGATGATATGAATCATCAATCTTATTTTCTCCCAAATCTTGAAAGAATCAAGCAAGATGATTTTCAGTCTACCTTGAGTGATATAGTCAGTCATTCCGTAGTTCCACTTGATACGCATGACATTTATGCTGAGGGAAATATGGCGAGTATTTATCCTATCTTCTCGATCAATATCTCTCATACCCCTGGCAAGATTAAGAATTTAAATATAGGTGTGGATTGTTTGCCAGAATAAATTATGATCTACACCAAACTCTTCGAAGAATTTCGAGATGTATTTGCTTGGTCATGCAAAGAGATGCCAAGGATCAAACCCTGTATTGTCGAACATGAGATTAGGACTTATCTGGATGCTAAAATTGTTCGACAACGTCTTAGAGCTGTAAATCCTAGGAAGGAAACTACTATTAAGGCAGAGGTGGAGAAGCTACTTAATGTTGGCTTCATCTACCCAGTTCCCTTGACCGAATGGGTATCCAACCCCATTCCCGTGAATAAAAAGCAAGGAACTATATGTGTGTGTATGGAATTTTGCGACCTGAACAAGGCTTGTCCTAAAGATAACTTCCCCATGCCTTTCATTGATCAGATTCTTGATGAGAGTGCAGGAAGCCATATATTTTCTTTTATGGATGGATTTTTGGGATATAACCAAATCCAGATCAAACCTGAGGACCAACACAAGACGAAATTTATATGTCCTTGGGGTACTTTTCCATACTGGAAAATGCCTTTCGGCCTTAAAAACGCTGGAGCAACCTTCCAACATGCCATGACTTTCTCTTTTCATGATCTCAAGAACATAGTCAAAGCCTACCTTGATGAAATGCTTCTTACTCTCGCAAGAGAGTGGATCATGTTATAGTACACCTTCGACTAGTTTTTGAAAGATGTCGTTTCTATAGAATCTAGTTAAACCCTCATAAATTCTTCTTCTGCATTAAGTCTAGTCGTCTCTTAGGATTTTTAGTTTCCAACACCAGGATCATGGTAGATCCTCTTAAGGTTGAGGCAATCCTTCAGTTGCCTCCCCCGTGCACAATTAGACAACTTCAAGGTTTACAGGGGAAAGCTAACTTTCTACGTCATTTCATAGTGAACTATGCCAATATCACTAAGGGTTTCATGTGCCTCTTGAAGAAAGACACGCCTTTTATCTGGGATGAGTGAGCCCAGGAGTCTTTCGATACTTTGAAGAAAGCCTTGGTATCGACCCTCTGTTGAAATCCCCTTATTATAGTAGAGATTACTTGTTGTATATTGTCGCGTTTACTGAGACGATTGGTATGGTTCTAGTTCAGGAGGATGATGAGCTCCATGAACACGTCATCCACTATCTTAGTTGAAATCTAGTCAGCCTTGAGCTTAATTACTCTCACGTTGAAAAGCTAGCTTTGGTTGCTGTTCATGTAGTGCAACGTTTACGTCACTATATATTGCTTTGCAAAACTACTGTGGTTGTTGATGTCAATCCGTTTCAATATGTCATCACCAGGCGTATCATAAGAGAGAAATATAATAAATGGATTATCATCCTACAAGAATTTGATCTCGACTTTCCTTCGGCCAAGTCCAAGAAATCGCTAGTTTTTGCGGAGTTAATATCCAATTTTCCACGATTTGACAAGGATGTTATCCATGTCAATTTGTTTTCAAACGAACACATTTTCCTTGTCTCGTTGTCTGACCCTTGGTATGGAGACATTGTTTTATATCTTCAAACCTTGAAGTTCTCTTAGCATCTCTCGTGATATGATCGACGACGTGTTAGATATCAAGCCAAAAAGTATACCATCGTCGGTGACACTTTATATCGCCGAGGAATAGATAATATCTTGTGTCGTTTCTTAAATCACGAGGACACCGAATCTGTCCTAAATGATTTCCACAAAGGGGCTTGAGGTGGTCACCTATTTGGGCTTGTGACGATGCAAAAAATCCTACGAGCTGGTTATTTCTGGTCCACTATCTTTAAAGATTGTATCAAATAGGTTAAGAAGTTTCATCCCTACTAGGTTTTCACTAGGAAAATGCACTCGCATCCAGCCCCTCTTCACCCAGTCATTACCGTCGGTCCCTTCACCAAGTGGGGGGTAGGTTTCGTCGATTGCAACCCAACGTCAGCTGGGGGGAGCCAACATATTATCGTGGTCATCGATTACTTCACTAAGTGAGCCGAGGCCATGTCTACTATAAAATACGATGGGAAGACTGCATCCTTCTTCATGTTCAACCAAATTATCACCTGGTTTGGTATCTTGAGTGAGATTGTCACTGATCATGGCAGTCACTTTAATAATGAAATGATGGTAGAACTACCATCTAAGCTGGGGTTTAGACACGGTCATTCATCCCCTTATTACCCCCAGGAAAATGGACAAGTAGAGGCCGTCAACAAGTCTCTCAAGACCATTTTTCAAAAAACTGTCAGTCGGAGTAACTCCAATTTGCACATCATGCTATATCTCGCGCTTTGGGCATACCGAAACTCGATTAAAACTGCCACTGGTTTTTCCTCTTTTCAGTTAGTGCACGGTGTGGAGTCGATTCTTCCCATTGAATGAGAAATCCCTTCTCTGAAGTTGGCAGTCGAGCTCCTACCTGACACTTCGGATTTGGAATGACGCCTTATGCACCTAGAGAGTCTTTACGAGCAGCGTTGGGATGCATTTACGGCTATCGAGGAAAACAAGAAATGTGTTAAGGTTCAGTATGAAAATTCTGTCTGTCCCCAGTTGTATACTGAGGGTGACTTGGCCCTCTTATATGATCAAGCGAAAGAACTGCTAGGGGCAGGCAAGTTTAAACCCATCTGGTACGGTCCTTACATCGTGCGACGGGTCCTAGAAAAAGAGGCCTATGAGTTGGAAGATGATGAAGGGAATAAGTTGGCCGAGCCCAGAAATGGGCTCTACTTGAAAAGGTACTATGCTTGAGCCCTGAGCTTGGGTGGAACTCTTTGTATACTAATGTAAATTTAGTGTATATACATCTCTTTTTTCCTTTTCTTTTATCTTTAGCTTGCTTATGGCATTTTCCCTTTGTTGGCAGATGTCAATGGAGTCTTCGGTCTACCTAAGATTCACAGACGGAGCCAGTCATCATACACGGAGATTGGCTTCTGCCACTTGGGTGGTTTACTCACCTGAGGGTCTACTAGTATCATTAGGTAGCGCATGCCTAGGGCCATCCACGAATAACATGTTTGAATATAGCGTCGTCATAGAACTTTTGCGCAATTTTATCTCGCATGGTATTCGCTCTTTAGAAGTTCGTCGGGATTCCTAGTTAGTAGTATGTTAGTTGAACGACTGTTACTGTGTGCATGATCCTACTTTACTCCGTCGATTCCTACGGGTATGTCTTTTAGAACGAAATTTCTATTTTATTACATATTATACCATTCCTAGGAGTTCCAATCATGTATCTGATGCCTATGCTAACTATGTTTTAGATTGGCATTTGTCATATTAATAAAGCAAATAAAACCATTAACTCAATGTACACATTGTAAGATATAAGTAAAGCTGAAGATCCCTTTATATATTTCAAAAATATGGTGTTTATATTACAAAAATTAGGGCTAAAACCCTCAAAATACATATACAATCGATATACATATCCCAAGACATCTATGACTATGGCACCGGATGTGCATCATGATAGAAAACCATGGTGTTTGCAAGACACTAAAAGATTTGTACCCATGCTCTAGGTACACCAACCACCTATCGTTGCATGGCTTCAAATATATCCTCTACCTAAACCATAGGAATCCTTTGTGTCAAACGAGACAGGTTACCCTACACATTCTGTAGGACCCTCTCTGCTTCTCCTCCCACCACCTCATCTTCCTGGTTCCTCGATATATGTCGAAGGAGTCCCTCTGGTCGTCTATGATTACACATGTATCTAGTTAATATTCAAACACATTCAAAAATATTTTTATTCCTTAAATACAAAAATACAAAAAAAAAAATGAAATATGTAAAATCTTTTTACCTATGGCGCCATAGGCGGCCCCTGGTGGAAGCGACATATCTGGGTTTCCTCTGAAATCGATCCCCGCATATGGATAGTCGTCCAGAGCAATGATTTGTCTTTTCCACCAGAAGAAAAAATCATCATTGTAGGGTGTCAAAACCCTACCTCGCCCCTGTCGTTTCATGACTTTGATCCACTGTGCCATAGCTGGATCATGTGGGCCCCTAGGAAGGATTTCCACTCTAGGTGCCAGACCTGGATCCCACTCGAAAAAGAAGATGCAAATTATAGAGGCAAACCCAAAGTTTCACTTTCCCCCCTATTTTCACTCTGTCAAATGACCTTTCATATTGGTCAGCAATGAGGTACACCAATCATAGACAGTGGGTCTCGCACACTCCACTGCATAAAACATAAGCGATTTCAATGCTTGATGCAACGAGGCCAAACCTATGATCCTGGTAAGCACGAGCACAATGATCTTCAAACTGAGGTTACTAATTTCCCGGATGGGGACTTGACTTCCCACCATGAGAGTCCCTGCTACACAGTGGGCTTCAATATACTCTTCGAACTTCATCCCACTCCCTTCTCCGCATGACTTGAGGTCCACAACCTTTCCTCGGCGTGATAGACCAGTCAAGAAGTAGATATCCTCTACTTCAATCCTTAATGGTTGTCCATCAAGGATAAAGCTGTCTCTATGAGGATCAAAATAACCCACCAACATTTCCAACAACCTCACTTGGGCCTTCATTCCTTTGAGAGCCCAAAACTTGTACAAACCACATATTTTTAAAGCTGCTTGAGCCACCAAATCTCGATCCACAACTACATCTACCTCCTCATGCTATCGCTCTCTCCATTCCAAGACCATCCTGCAAAAAAAAAATCAATTCTTGGGTTAAGAAACTTTTTTTTTGCCAATTGTGTACATATATGTGGCTTACTTGCCCACAACCATGTGTAGGGCTCAATACATGCTCCCTATGGTTAACACAGGGGCGTATACCTAGTCGTACATGCGACCTATGCAAGGAAACCCACGTATACCTAAAATCCTAATATACGCCCTCAAAAACAAAAAAATGGAAACCTAATTCAAAAATGTAATCCACTAAATTTGAAGAGGATGAGATGAAGAGTTACCTGATCCAGACGGTTCATGATTTCGTTTCCCGATGCTCTCGCAATCGTCGTTTGAATCCTGGAGGTATTTTTGGTCCAAATTGAACTATTTGGGTAAAAATCAAAATGATACAGTAATTTTTTATTTTATTACTACTTATAAATTATTTTTACCCACTTTATATAGTTTCATGCTATTTTCTAACCTAATGGACTAATTCAAGAATGGTTTTAAGCTAGTTTTGTAGTTTTGACTCAGTTTTCTTGTGGATTTCAATGTCATGGTTGGTCGTTCGTCTCCTCAGGCATGTGTTTCACATTATCCTCCATGTCGTTCGTCTCCTCAGTTTTGACTCAGTTTTCCATCATGTGTTTCACATTATCCTCCCACTAACACCTTTTATGCCTTAGGTACGGACCCATTTATTGCGATGCATGACTCCTCATCTGCTATAAGTAGCATCGTTAATAAATGGTAGAGACTTACGAAACATGGGTACCCTAGTTAGATCCTTTTTTTCATTTGGTGCCCATGCCAATTTTTTCCCTTGGGACTGGGAGTCCATTATAATTCGATACATGACTTTATGATGAACCTCATTTCTCATTCATACACATGCGGCCTTATTACCCGAGGACTCCCAAACACGAGTCTTAATTAAGCTCTTTTTCGACTCATCTAAAAAACTGAAAAGATTGCCGAGTGATTTGTCCCTTTCACACTCATTAAAATTGGATTTGAAAGGTCATGAGTCTTAGTTAAGCTCTTTTCTGACTCGTTATCAAAAATAGAAAATATTGCCGAGTGAACTTGTCTTTTTCACACTCGTAAATTGGATTTGAAAAGATGTCTATTTGGCACAAGTTTACCTCTTTTTTACACCAAGTAGACTAAAAGACATAAAAAAGGACATTTTTTGGCTTTAAGTTGTGCTTTCATCTCATGCCCTCACTTGCAGTATTGAGCCTTTAGTTGGTTCTCGCTTTGTGTTATAAACCATTTCCTAAGCAGTTTTTGCATCCTCAACCAAGCAGAGCCTTGTTTATATCCTTTGCAATTTGACACCCTATACCCTTGAGGGAACATCACCCCGAGTGTCCATCTCCCTCATGCATTCCCCTGCATTGAGCATAGGTATGTTCCACTGCTGGAACTAGTTTTTCTTACTTGCGACACTCATTCCCTCCTCTTTATCATAGCATTCATTTGTTATGAAAAAACAAAAAAATACTAATGGGAAGGGAGTACTATATTGTAATTGGCAGTAGTCATGTCGCCTTTGAACATAGCACAAAGTTATTGAGTCCTTGCATCCTCATAATTTTGGGTTTAGCATGGCCTTAGGAAGTTGATCTACTTACAGAGTTTTATCTACCAACTGGTTACTCTTCCAATCCCTATAGAGAACATTATTGATGCCTCTTGCATCTAATAGTCACATCATTGAGTCTATGTTGTCGTAGTCCACCATGTCTTATTCTCTTGTTCAAAGGAATTCTATCAACCTGCGTCGGCCACTCCTAAAAAATCTTGACTTTGCATGTTGGCTATACCCTCAGTTTGTCTCAGAATCACATAATACTATGGTCTTATTATGCACCCTGGTCCTACTTTCATCATTGGTAGGTCACCTTGAACCCAACAATCGACACTTCATCATTGGTCGTTGACTGGGTGGTTTCCCTTGTGTTCGATGACAAGAAAACTATTCACACATTGGGATTCGTGCAATGTCTTGGTTTCCATTAGCCTTATTGGTGGTTTCCTCGCCTGTGTCTGTAGTTTTCATCATTGGATGCTATTCATAGGGTCTTTTAGTATACCGCTTGCACTTGGTACATGCGAAAGATGCACATGGTCGTTGGTTCGTGAACATGTTCTTCATCCAATCTCCACCAAATCATGAAGCTCCTGCTTTGTTCCTCGTGATGACCGATAAGATATTCCTTAATGCTCTCCTTTCAGCGGGCCTCTTTCCATCGACTTCAACTAATTTATTCTGGATATGGGACCTAGAGTTTCATGAGTGCCTTGAGGCTTGCAGTCATTAGTGGCAGGCTCTCTTGCCATTGATGGATGGGAATACATCAATGTCTCCTGATCAGTGGATTTCTCAAGTGTTCGACACCAAATCCTTTATTCACACTTGTAGAAATGTACTCAGTGCCTTGATACCTACTTTCATTATTGGTAGGTTGTCTCGTGTTTGTTAACGGTATTCCTCAATGACCGATAATCAAACGATGTCTCATCATGTTTGACCTCAACTCCATTTTTCACATGATGTAGACTTGCACCTTGGCGGATTATGTAGAAGACTTGAAGACATCACTATGTGGCCATAGCTTTCCTGAGTTATTTTTTTTCTTTCATTGGACCAACACCTGTTTGACTTTAGTGATCATGGGAGATCAGATTGTACTTCATGGTATACAGATATCTTCAGATTGATTTGGAGACTGGTTTCACTAGGCCTTGTTCGTCACTATGACAACTTTTGGCATACAACCGCATTTGTATTTGCCTATTCATGGCCATGAACACTTGTTTGGTATATTTTCCACATGGATTTGCATTGTATTCTTGGCATCCATGTATGTAAAGTCAGTACATAATGTAATAAGAAATTTAGTTCATCCATTTGGTTCTCTACCACTCCACTTCTGGGTTATTTATAATGTATCTCGGCCATCACAGATACTCCTCTGATCTCACACATTAGGGGGCATCTATTATAGTGAGATTTTCCTCACCATTGCTATCTTGCACATAGGGCCTTTTTCCATTTTCCTATGCAGACTTGTCATCCTTTTTGATGAATCCAGAGCCAAAAATATACTTTTTTCCACATATATGCTCCCTATTAGTTATGCAAGATGCGCATATGTTGGCTGCTCCACTACAACCTGCGTACATCGAGATTTGTGCCAGAAAATAAAAAATTGAATTCAGGTTTCCATGTCATGACAGAAGATATCTGATCCTTGGCCTTCCACATACTGGAAACGTTCCAACTCGGCCCTTCAGTTTCATTTTGAAGGCTATAAAAGAACAATTTTGAGCTATGGAAAAGAAGAGAAAGCATTCAACTTTGAGAGCAAAGTTACTCTGGAGAAATTACTTCATATTGAGTCTACATCCCTTTGTCCCTCAAGTCTGAACATAGTTTTCAACATCCAATCGTTTTCCCTATTGTTGAGAGAACCTCATTGACTCTCTCGTGTGAGCTTGCCTTTGGTGGAGGATTGAAGTGGTGGAGGCCCAGTTGGAAGGAAATTTTTTTATTGGCTTCGAACCGTGCCGACATGGAAGTCTGTAATGTTACACTTCTACTGATCAATTATTAATAGAAATACTCTTTTCCCTTCCTATTGGTATATTGCAAGTGTATGATTATTATCCATGGGCATGTTTGTAATTTGTATTGATGGATTATGCTATCTAATGTGTTAACCCCTTTATATCATCACTATATACTTGCTCTTCTCGTTTGTTAAGAACTTATTGCAGGTATAAATATTTGGGTCGAAGTGCTCAATGGTGGAACATCATCAAACATTGGATCGAGGTAGGTCTCTTTCTTATCTTGCACATTAGTTTATATATCATATGTTGGAATTGAGTTGATTTCTGTAGTCATACCTATATATTGTGGTTTACCCTTGGCCATAAAGAGTTTTTCCCTCGTAACAATAGTGATATTTATTTATACCCTTTATGTCACTTCCTTTTAACATTAGGGACGACATGTATTTTCTGCTTCAATTCACATTGTCATCTTCAAAAATGCATTTCTCATCAATCATGAGGATCCACATGACGTGCCACATACCACCAGAAGAGGCATGACTTATACTATCCATCCATGGGTGTTGTATCTACATGTGTAATTTCCTTCATGTATATCTACTTCAATCAACTGTGGGGTCCAAAAGCCAATGACTAGGGTTGACATCAATGGCAAAAACCAATCTTCCAACACTTATCTTCCATGGAGTGAGGACAAAGGATCCATAACAACAGTTGTTCATTTGTGAGACAATATGAACTGAAATAAAATCCAATATGATGATAAAAATATTATGCATTTGGAAATGACATTCATAGATTGTGAATTATTATGGTGCATGAAATATCAGACTATGACACTTGAGGGACATACTAGAACATTGGCATAAGTAAGAAAATCTCTATTGAAAGAGTTTCATAAACATAAATCCAAGTCAAAGTACATTAAATAGTTGAAGGAGATAAAAATTATAGTAAATGAATTAGTGTGGGACTACGATCAAATATTTAATATACCGAAGGATCGATTGATGTTCCAAATTCTAGATGAACAACATAGAGAGTGGTTTATTCCAGGATTTTTGTTTCATATACATTGCCCTTTGATGCAGCATAAGATCATATTGTAGTCAAAATCCTTAGAAATTTCAATGAAGTTAGAAGCATCCTCAGTAGGAGAAAATGGTATGGGGATGGCTCAAGTGCAGTTGCAGTTAGAAGTGATGACTATTCAGTTGCACGATCTTGCAAAAGGTAAAGAAAAGCACAAGGAGGTATGGTGCACCACATTTAGAATAGAAGGACACCATAAGAATGAATGTTTGTATTTTCAACAATATTTGAATACATGAGCTCTGGATCCATTGGGGTTATGGTGCGAGATTTGTAATATGATGGGTCACCACCCTCATAATTTCCCATTGATGTAGAAGTACCATAGTACTGCGAGAAATATATTTTCTAACTTTTACAATTTTGTCGAAAATGAAAAGAAGGATTGTCATGCATTTGATTTGATGAGAGAGCGCACTGCAAATGCATATAGAGTCTAGGGAGAAGAATCCAAAGGAGGAGTGCCACAGTATAATACTCTAAGATGTTATAATCAAGAAGGAAAAGGAGGGTTCAGAGTCCGCAAAAGTGGAGGATTAGACATAGGTAGAGGACCTATTATATGTTATAATTTTAATCAGCCTGGACACTTAGCATGAGACTGCCTGAATCCCTACACGACATGTACGTATTGAAAACAACTAGACCATGTGACAGAGGATTGTCCACAATTGATCGCAAAATGGAAAGAAAAGAGGAATGAAAATTCATAGATGATAGCAATAGAGGTGCATGATGAACAACCTAATATAGCAGTGATTACACATGGAGGAACCAAAACTAGAACTTTTGTGACATATCAAGGAAATAAGATCCACTAGTGGGTCAAGAAAGCAACAGAGCCTGAATCGTTGTTTGAACCTAGGAAGGAGAAAGAAATGTATACAAAAGCAAACAAGGAAGTGATAGGAACATAATGGATAGCCTTGACTTTGACCGTGCCACCTTTGTATGGCATACCACCAATGTATGATATGCCACCAATATATGACCATTCAGAAAGGAAACTTGACAAGGTAAGCACTTTGAATAGTTTTCTAAAAAGTTTATAGTTAATGAAAGATGATTCTACTTTGAATATGTTGTGCGGAATGATTGATCATTGAACCCAAGAGAAAGATATACATGTCTCACATAGAGAAGTTAACCAGGTGCATTGTAAGAAGAGAAAAAATAGGGAGTTTCAACTCAATGCATGGATAGGAAACTACAAAATGGAAAATATTATTGTGGATCTAGGATCTGATGTGAATGTAAACCCAAGGTAGACGTGGGAGATGATGGGCTAGTCGAAGTTGATTTTTTCACCTATCCAGATGAGACTAGTGAACCAACATATTATTGTTCCAGTTGGAAGTTTGAAAGGGGTAAGTGTTAGCATTGATGGAGTGTTCATCTTGGCTGATTTCGAAGTGATAGGGATCATATATGGAAGTGCTGATTTTTCTGTTTTCCATATCTGATAATTATTTCCTTATGATTTCAAATAGATTTTAATGTCACTATTATCATAAAATAATTAATGAAAATTTCAACTAAAATAAAACTGCAGTAGAATAACATAATCATAAAGAGATATCCATGCATAACAAACAATATTTTTACCCTAGGAAACACAACCTTGGGAGAAAACCCAACAAATTTTATTAAGAATAATTCAAGCTATAAAGTGCATCACCATTTGTTGGCCCTTGACCAAGTTTTGAGGAAACATTGGTCGTGTTTGACCACTTTTGGGACTTTGATAGGCTAGTCGAAGATGGAGCGCCCAGGCGGAGCTGAGATCACGGGATACTGCTTGTTTTGCAGGCTTGTGGACCAAGCAAAGGTTCTATTAGGGTTTATGTAATGGGTATGGGATATTGGCCCATGTGTTTACCCATGCTTAGGCCTCTTTGAAAATGTATAAATAAATAGCTAAGCGATGTAAGAACGACTATTGGTAATTGGCTTAGTGAAATAAGTTGTAAGTTCTTTGTGTAGATAGACTATGTGAGGCTTTGTGCTATTAAGGAGTTGGCTCTATGCCTTGACTTAATTTTGGGGAAGGTGGATCTAGTGCATTGTGTGCAGATCACCTGTCCTCTACGGAGTTTGTCTATTTGGATTTGTGCACAGGAGCATATGAATGTAAGAAGATCGAAGACTAATAAAAAATAATAAGAAGTTGGTGGATGTAGCCCCACACTAGGGTGAATCACATATATCCTGTGTCTTGATGTGATTTGTCCGATGTTGTTTATGTGGTTATTYGCTTAGTGATGTTGTTGTTATGTATAATGAATGCATCATATGGGTAGCTTAGTGCTTAATGGTGTAACAAATGCAAGATCTGAACTAATACTATGTGCTAAGTGGTTTTAAGGGCTTGATATTGATTGTTACTGCRCTAATTTATAATAGGGGTTTTATCTGCGATGTGATTGAGATTCAAGAACTAATGCATATTGTTGTTTAAGTGCTATGTTAAGTATCTTAATCACAGATATGTGTCCCATCTTGGTTGTAGACACCTGATTCCTACAACACCCCCTGCCTCTACCTTGGGTGAGACTTCATCTACTTCACTAGTGTTTCTGAAAGAGCCAGTAGTTAGGGTTTTGTTGGTGCATTGTTGAAGCATTGAACCCTGGGTCTGCCCCTGTGCCAACACCATTTAATGAAGAAAACAACACAATGAAATTTCGTTCCCTAGAGTGAGGGAGATCCCTTAATCATAGTGAAACACTAGACAAGGATAACGCTCTACCAAAATAATTGTCAAGATGCTCTAGGAAACATTTTGTTGGAACTAATATTGTTGTTGCACTACAACTACTAGACTTTCGCACTAGCCGAGGAGAGATATAAGATGTGTAATAATGAAATGATCCAACATTTATTTATAGTAATCTGAGTCACCTTTATTTACTTTTGGGGGCATCTTCTTCTTTTTTACACAATAATTCATTTAATTCTTTTTCGGGGTTTCTTTAATATTTTAATGTTCTTTGAATTGTCTTCTTGGATTTCTTCTTTTACTAGAAAAGTTTTCCTTGAGACATGTTGATGATCCTTCTCCACACAAAAGTCTCTAGCACCTCGGGTATTTTACCTATCCTTGTCAAATCACCATGACTAAGTGTTGGAGCATAATCCTAACTTACATTAGTTTATACCTAGATTAGACTCCTAGATCTTGGTCAATACATTAATTTACACTTTACTTCACCTAATTTGGCCACATAGAGAATAAGGGTGCCTCATCCCTAGATTTTAGGGAAAACTGTTGATTTTAGATCAAGACTCAACTCCCGATTATTGATTTTCTTGATTTATTCTTGATTTATTCTTGATTTATCCTTGATTTATTACAACTCCCCCATGCAAAACTCATATATTATTGGGGAATGCGCACCTCCTCTTTGAGTGAGAGATTTATTCCTTAATTAATGATTTTTTTTGTTACTATTATTAGTAACTACTATTTCGAGTCAGTTAAGTGAGTTGGAACTACTTCTCTTGTCAGTTAAGTGAGTTTAAGTGAGCTAATGCACATCACTTGACTCTTGTGGACGTTAATGAGTATGTGACATGTATATTTGGTGGTCTAGGTCGAACTATGTGGTCTCCCTTAGCTTATGACACCTATTTTAGCTATTTCTAGCTTTTTTTGACTAGAATTTCTATGTTGGAAATTCTATATATTCACCTCCTCTCTCCTTTTTGAGGATGGTTACTCATGTATATTCATTTTTGATTAATATAATTCTCTAATTTATGGAGAAAAAACTTTTTCTCATCTCTTGAATATCATGAAATTGTATGTGCTCAATTTAACTAGAATTCTAGATCTATCAGGGTTTCTGTAGGAATTCTACACTAAGGAAAAATACCACACAAGGGCCATTCACCATAGGTACACCCCTATGAGTGAGTTCATATCGATGCTATCTGACACGTGAAAAGAACCTCAAGAACCTTGAGTCCATATCACTCCTTTTCATGATCAAGGAACAAGTACGCCTGGGCCCATTTACAACAAGTAGACCCCTGTGATAAATGTATCCTATCTCCGTTGGTTTGCAACCAAATATAGGAGAAGGTCTGCCTGATGATTACCAAGAACATTCACCATAGGTACACCCTTATGGGTGAATGTCTACCCGATGCTGCCACACACTAGAGGAATAATAACACCTCAAGTCCTATTTCCTTTGAATACTACGCCTGAGCCATTCACCAAAGGTAGATTGTTATATCACAAATTGCCACATCTATGCATTTGTGACATGGCCCAACCCTTTTCCCTAGCTTTCTAATCAAAATCCCAACTTCCCTCATAAGATTCACTTAAAAAACATGACTTTTTCTTCTATCAGGGGGTTTCCTTTATGTAACACATGGACATTCGCACCTTGCTAGCTTGCAGCTCGCGGATGCCCTCAAAAAATGTGAAAAATAATATAATTCCACATTTTTGGGTAGGGTTTTAGATTGGGCTCATTTCCTAACCTCCCTTAGCTCGTAAAAAATAAAATTCAACCTACTTAACCTCTCAAGGATAATATAAATGCACCATTGAGGGCATAGATGAGGAGGAAAAACTGAGGTGCAAGACCTTGCTGGAATTCTTTTAGGAAGCTTCCCTAAAACCCTTCATTATCTGAGTAGCATCCCATACCTGGAAACTCCTTTTACAGTGTTCCCTCCTTATCTTTATAACTACAATGTGTGTTCCTATCCCTGTTGAATTATCTAAGGAAGAGCCTCACAACTTGATTTGATTCTAGAATGTGTCTGGAGGAATCTAGGGAAGTTGGCTCCAAACCAGCACCGAAGGTTGAATTAGGTTGTAACTACCTTTCTCACATTGTTGGTAATAGAAGATTTCTCTTTACCTCCTATTGTGTGCTTATTGGTTCATTGTGATGTCATATGCTAATGTATTTCCTATATACTTGAATCTATGCACATGATATATGATATTTGAATGTATAACTACCTTGCAACAACCTATTCTTGGTTTCCTATTACAGTCTAGTTACGACAAAAATAAATATTGCTTCAAGAAGTGAGAGAGGGGATCAACATCGAACGAAGGATTTAAGGTGTCATGCCTTCCCTTATTTCTTTATCTCTCTTTCCTTATAAAAGTAGTTATTTCTTATATGTGTTTTTATATATATGGTTTGGTTCTATCTTCTGAATTCAGTCTTTCTCTATTGTGATTTGACCCAAGGTCACATGGGAAAATCCCTTAAACATAATTGGCGACCATACTGGGGATTCTCCTAGTTTGGGTCAATTTTAGATTTTATTTGGATGAATTAGGGGTTTTGCAGTTTTCTCTCGTTTCTAGACCTTATTGTTAGAGTTTTCATCAGTTAAAAACTTTCCCAAAAGTTTTTCAAGACCCTCTTCTCGGTTGACTTTTATTTTTTCAAGTGTAACTAACTTATTCACGATTTGTCCTTCTGTAAGGCGCAGACATCTGCATTTTTCACTTCTATGACCCGCGATTATTCGCCTGTTGTAGTTAACACAGTCGCAGACCTATGTATTTGATTTGAAATTTGAGTCTTTTTATCATAATTGGTTGGTCTTGGTTGGTTTTTCAATGTCTACTGATCCCCTTGAGTTTTTTGATTCTCTTAATTGTTGATTACAGTCTGTGAAAACTCTTACTTTGCTTGAAAGGTCTTTCTTGTTTGTAATCTTATATTTCAGTTTAGGGTGCTTAAGGTCATTTGAAAGATCAATTGTATATCTGGGTTGATTTCCATATTGATTGTCTTTTTGTTGGTTAGTTACTATTTCTTTTCTTCTCATTTGCCTTCTTTCGTTTCTAAAAAGAAAAAGAAAATTTTCCTTACTTAGTTGCATATTCAAATTTTCTTTTTAACAAAAAAACAAAAATTGCTTGGTTGTTGTTTTTCTTTCCTTGTTTCCTTCGCCTTTAAATTTATCAAGAAAATAAATTTTTTTCTAGTACTCAGGCCTGAATGCTTTCTATTTGTTTTTATAGATAGTTACTTCGGTTAAAGTTAGCCTTGTTCAAAAGAAAAGAAGTGCATTGTTTCAAGTGTTTTCTCTTTTCTTTGCATGATTGTTTATACATAATTATAGGGCTGCAGTGCACAGTAGTTCAAATATCTTGCATACATTCAGACATATATTTATTTCATTTACAAAAATGCAAAATAAAACAAATATTTATTTCTGAAGTGTTGATTAACACTGCTTATTTTCAGTGAAGAAATCACATTTCAATTTTTGTTTATTATCTTAAAGTTTTTTCTCTGAGTCGGTCAAAACATTACATAAGTTTCATATGTACCTTTTGAGTAACAAAATCCCCATAAAATGAGTTCTTAATAAAATTTAATAGAAACTTTCATTTTGTAGGGTGAACAAACTAGTTATAGGGTAGGGCCTTGGTTTAGTTTAGAGAGTAAATTTTTCCAAGGCCATAAAACAAACGTAGGAGTCTAAGCTAGGGAGAGCCTAAATCAAAATATCATGTAAGTATATCCAGGAGTCTCCTCTAACACAGGGACTAAACACGATGTTGCATGAATTAGAGCCGAGGAGAGATCCCTCCAGATCTTAATTGAACGTAGCAGAGAGATAGTATATTGGGGGTTTTGTTAGTACCCATACCTCTATGAGAGGACATGCTTTCGAGGCTTCGAGATTAGATACCCTACCCATACGTTTAATCCTGAATATCAACTATACCCCCCAAAATTGAATTTGATTTGGTGACCTTACTGGCCATTCCTAGAGATCTCAGAGGTGACTACAGGGGGTTTGTCATGGTACCTCGGACGAATTTCACATCACACTTTTCAGTACTACTGGAGGGTGCCCCACAAAGCATGGGTACTTGTACCAGATAAGGATGGTTAGTGTAGGTCGAGATGACCGTTTCTCATTCCTTCGTTCATTGGTCCACGAGACTTAATCAACCCGTTCCAGCTTCGGCCGGAAGGTCCTTGCCCTACCTTGTGACTATTGCAATATCAGGACCTAATCCACCTAATTTGGGATATTAGAAAGGTCATTTTTGTCTGTTTGTTTCCTTTTAGTATTTTTATAGTGGTGTGTTTCACGATCATAGAATTTCTTATATAGTCGCGTGCGTGGTTGCTCAAGAGTTGATAACTCAAAGTGGCTGACCAACTTCCCTGTAGACCGAGGAGAATTCAGGGTCTGCCTCTTGAGAAGGAAATCATAAACAATTCTCCCCCGCATCCACTAATACATAATCTTGATCAATTTGGTGCCTTTGTGCTGACTAATCCAACCAAGATCACAACTATGGAGCCTTCATTTATTAACACCTTGGAACCAGAGGTTGTAATGGTTTAAGATCTCAGAGCTGAAGAATACACTTTGGCTTATAACCCTCTGCTAACTGGAACTTTATCATCACCTATGGTACAAGTTCCCCCTCCTAGATCAAAATTTATTGATAGTATCCCTCTTCATTGGGTCACTATGGATAGCACTTCGCAAGTGTCTGTGTCAGGAGTCCCTACAACTCCCACCTCGAGAATAGTCATCGATGGGATCTTCCCACCTTGTGTCTCCAACATAACGACTAGTGTGGCTTATTCCACCATAGTTGCATCGATCAACAACACTTCTCTGTTGGTCGTTCGTTCTTCTCCTTCCATAAGTGGAGCCATGTCATTATCGTTGATGTCAAATGCTTTTTCGTTTGATATGTTGTCAATGTGCATGCTCAATGCGTTGGTTTGTTCCCAGCCAACTTCCCAAATTTCTCACATTGGTGCAGGGAGTTCTTCTATTCCATACCAAGAGATCCTTTGGGGTGGAGGTCAAATTACTCCATCATTTCCATCCATTGGGAGTAGGGCCTTCTCATCTTTCGGTCCTAACCCCTTCAGAGGCTGGGGCATTTCCACGGGTGTTGCTAGCATGTCTTCAACTTCCACTCTATTCACATTATACAATGGATTTGCAAGTAACCCTTTCAACGCATCTGCAAAATCGAAAGGGGGAAACCTCTTCGAGACTCAGTGGAATCCCATGCAAGGGTCATTCCCTTTTCAATGGATGCCTTCAGGGGGGAATCCATTTCTTAGTCATTATAACCCCATGCAAGGACTAGTTCCTTCACAAAGCAGTCCAGCAGAGAGAAACCTTGTTCTTTCATCCAGGAATCAGATAGGTGGAGGTTATCCTCCATTTAACCAGAGCCAACAAGATTTTACCCAAATATTTGGTCCATCGACAAAATCTTATTGACAACCTGGTGTCATTTATAATCCAAGACCCTCTTTTTAGCTATTAATCAGTCGATGACGAAGTCCAGGCTACCTTTTCTGGAAACTCTCCATTTTCCAGACTTGTCCAAGTTGATGAATGACCTGATTTTTCATGACCCAATTTGGCCTACGAATCCCACAAAAATACCATCGAACATCTCAAAGTTCACAAGGAAAAGTGGTGAATACTCACAAGACCACGTCACGACGTTTCACTTATGGTGCTCGTCCAACTCTTTAAATGATGACTCGATACAGTTACATTTATTCCAGTGTACCCTCACTGGTGTTGCTGGGAAATGGTACATAGAAATGGAAAGGTCAAAGTACGCAAGATTTGGAAACCTTACCATGGTTTTCCTCAACCACTTCCAACTCCCTATCTTGTATGATGTCGGTACAAATATTTTGGCCAACATTGAACAAGAAAATACTATGCACATTTATGATCATATTTAGAAGTGGAGGAGATGGAAGAGCTTGATTAAATCCATGGTCCCACAATAATTTCTTTTAGAATGGTTCTTGAAGTCATTGCTTCCTTACATTTCTAAGGATGTAGCCACTTCATGGGTGTTTTCATAAGAGCAAGAAATCTTTCGGGAATAACAATTGGAATTGATTTACTCTCAATATGGAATGCTCTACAAGATTATTCCGAATGCACCTCATTCAACCCCTGACTTAGCGAAACCAAATTTAGGACCACATGCAGACGACATTTTTGTCTCCTTTCAAAGAAAATCCATAGATATGGTTTGCAACTAGATGCAATAGTTGTCAATTCAAAAAAATGCAGCCATTCCAGCCTATGGCTTGACCACCCCCACAATCCAGTCCTTGGATGTACATATTGTGCCATCAAAGACTCAGAAGGGTCCTCAACAACCCGAAGAGAAAAATAAGGGGAAAGGAAAGAAGGGTAATGGTGGAAATGACAAAAAGTATAACAATAATGCTCAGGGGGAAAAGGGTGAAAATATAAAAGTGAAGTTCCCATGCAAGCTTTGTGGGGATGATCACCTTACTCATCAATGCCCCAATATGGAAGAGGCCCAATGATTGATAAATTTTCAACAGGAAAAATAACCTGATGTATTGCAAAATTCATTTCCACAAGGATAAAACATACAGGTTGGCTCTTCCACTCCCAATCCATAAGGGGGAACTTCTGGTGCATCTTTTCTAGATGGATCTTTCTTGTTCATTAACATGGTTAATTCTTCAAAGTTAGAGCAAGAGGAGGTAGATTTGTTGACTAGGTCTTGCGATTATAGTAATCCAGAGTCGAAAACAAAAGAAAAATAAACTTATTATCCTCAGGGACTTCTTCATATAGAGAAACCTGAAAAATAAACGACGACACACATATTGAAAGGTGTGTACAAAAGAGCATCACACAACACTAATGCCAAAGCCACGCCCAACTTCTCTATTTTTGAGGATTTAGCTCAAATGTCATGTGTGATGTCTACTCTTGAGGTGCTTCAGAGTTTCCCCATGTAACACACCTTGTTTTAATTCACGATCAAAGCGACGGATTCGTCTAGCCCACTCACTATGAAGTTTGATGCTACTGATGTGAAGCCTCGTCTTCCTTATCATGTAGTCTTCCATATTGATGTATTTTACACAAAACAAATAAGGAGGATTGTTGTTGATGAGGGAGCTTCTATGTGTGTCATGTATTTATTGTGCTGGAAAGCTATCGACTTTCTAGAACTCACACATTCTCCCACTTTGTTGACCACATTTGACGGACAATTTCTTAGGCTGCACATGATTATTTCCTCTTTTCCAGTCCAGCTAGGAGGCATGTCCATTTTTCATAGAAGTATAAGTAGTCGATGCACTTCTCGACTATAAATTGTTATTGGGAAAGATTTGGACTTACACGATGATGGTTTTCATCTCATTAGTTTTTCTAATTTTATGCTTTCCCCGTGAGGGAAGGATTGTGACTATCGATTAGATGGATTTTAACCATTATAGAGCCATGGTGAATTAAGGATCCATAGTTTTATGGATTGAAAACTCTCAGTCGGCAACTAAGAGCATCGTTGTTGGTATGTATCCTTCTCTTATGGGTACCTTTAATTTTCCATAACCGGTGTTCTACATTCGTTCCACCCCATTCGACTACCAAAAGTCAAGTTCCCTGAATCGTGTAACAAGAGTCGTTTCTTTCAAAGAAAAGTATCTATGAGATCCATGGGTGTTAACCTTCCCGTCTCATTTGATTGATGGTTGAACACATGCTAGGATCAGGATGGCTATTCCACTGTCCGTAGTGGAATTTGATTATCAAGCTATACAACAAGATACTATAGACTTAGGTCTAACTCCTTCTTTGACGGAGGAGGACGATATTTTTCCAGAGGCTACTTAGGCTCTTAATTATTTAAATTCCTAGGACTGTCTTGATACCATCTTTCCCTCAAACAAAGCTATGATTGATGCAATGACTAGATCCAAGAGGCCATGGGAGGATATGCATCATAGATCATATTTCCTCCCCGATATTAGTCGTGTGGAAAATGAAGAATTCAAGTCAACTGTGAGTAGGAGTGTTGATTGAACGGTAAAACCCTTGGCTAGGAATGGTTTTTATGCCGAAGGAAATATGGACAATATATCGTAAACCATTCCCAACAAAATTTATAGGACCCTGTTGAGGGGTCCTAAATCCCTTTAACTCAACAACAGGAACCAAACCAACCACTGAGGCTCAATTAGACTCTGTAGTGTTTGATAGTGGAATGGTTCTCCAGATCTATCGATCCGGCCAAATAATCGATGGGCTTTACGTAGTGATTGACAAGATATCTTCTCATGAAAAATCCTCCTTCAATTCAAATGTTTTCTTTTGTATTTTCTTTTATTAGGCGGGTCTGCTAAAAGATGTGTGTTGGTATAAACCAATTGGGTGAAAGGGGAAATATTAACTAGTGAAGAAGGTTGAGCTTGGGATAACCCTCGTGCTCCAACATGCAAAAAAATATTTTCATACATGTGAAAAGCCTAGTACTAATACATCAAATTGCTGTTATTTTAATTATTGACTGAGACACACTTATTGAAAGAAAACATACATGCAATAAAATGATGACAAGAAAAATAGTTTCCTTATCTCTAACCATTAATCACACATTAACACAATGATTTTATTTCCATCATTAGTGTTGGAGTTACTTCACACACACCTAGGATTTATTTTTCCTAAGGTTTTTCCTTGTTTATTAGTCATAATTAGTCATTATCCAGTCTCCTATATTTTAGGGGAGAATATTCCACCTGGAGAATATTCTCTTTCATTCGACACTTCAGTTTGACTAGTTGAGTTGAGTTTAGATGTTGCATTGTTTTTGTCACCATGAAACTTTGGGATCATCACCATGATAATGTGCACTTGCCTTGGGATCATCACCAGACTATCGCATTACCATTGATTCCTTGATCTACTCCTCACTACTCTCTGTTCAGTCAGTTAACTAAAGACTGATTGACTACTTAACTCAGTTAGTTGGCAGTTCACTCCCGTAACTGCTTGAGAGACTAGACTAGGTGGAAGTTTACTCCCGTAACTGTTGGTGTGTTTCTAGATCACTCTAGACCACCACTATGGCTCATTAGTTACTCATATATCCTATATCTATTGTAAATTATTCACTCTTTGAGTGTGGAATACAGTTAATGAGAATTCTTTCATTCTTTCTCTCCTCCTTCTTCTTTTCTCCAATTCTCTCTGCAAATGCGTGTATTATTGTTTAGATATATCTATTCTATGCAGGTTCAACACATTTACATGGTATCAGAGCTGACGGATTGATAATTAAAAGCTACACCAAATTATTTTTTGCAGGTACTAAAGATTAAAGAACATAGAAAGATGGAATCTATGTTTTACTCACCAACAATACTTATCACTCCTCATAACTATTTGGAATGGAAGCCACAAATTCTACTTCTTCTCAGATGCGGATACTTGTACCAAATAACTATGGCAATGGAAGTAGAGTTTGATTCCACCGATGAGAAAAACAATTTTCTCAATAGACAAGATATGGCCATAGGACATATCCTCTGGTTTATTTCTCCTGAAATTCTCCATCAAGTATATGATGACTCACAAGAATCAAATCCAAATGAATTATGGAACAAATTAGAGGTTCTATTCAAGAATAAATAATATTGTAATATTTCATGCAAGAGGTTGAACAAATAGAGCCAGAAGAGAAACCGTTAGAAGATCAAGCCTCTTATTCTGAAGAGTCTTCTACAAACGTTTTTGCACAAATTTGTATTCCATTAATTGAAGATGATGTATACTCCATTTCAGATTTTTTTTTCTGAATTTCATGTGGAATATATATGGCATGCATCTCAGGGGTCACATGCAGACACGTTTCCATGCGCAATAAATGCATCTCAAGAGACAAAAAGAGAGCCGCACACATCAGATTGCATTATGATATTTTTTGAGCAAAATTTGAAGAAAAAAATTGGATATTTGAATTCATCTCGGAAAAATATCCAATTTCAAAAAAAAAACGTCCGAAACAGAGTCTAGGAGGTGAAGTTATGATTGTTTTAAACTCAACAAAAATTCAGCATTTTTCCGCAAATGGGTGCACGGTTTTCAAAATTTTATCCAAACTTTATTTGGATCTTATTCACTACAAGAAGAGAAAGTGGATATGTGTGGACATATCAATGATGCATATACTTCATCATATCTGTGTAGACATCTACATTTTCATCAAAATCTTCAATGAGCACAAACTTGCATAGTTGTGAGGTCTTCTAGGAGTGAAGGACAAGGTTGCTTAACAACTATTTTTTGTTCCTTCTATTTTTTTTTTAACATACATTGTACCTTGAGGGTGGGTTTTTACCATGAGGTTTTCCCTCTTTCCTCACTTTATTTCAATGTATCTTTTGTATTTGGGTACCTAACATGGCCTTGTTGTCGAGACCCATTCTTTATTTTCATCATAGTGATGTTCATGGGGGGGTGTTGGAGTTACTTCACACACACATAGGATTTATTTTTTCTAAGGTTTTTCCTTGTTTATTAGTCATAATTAGTCATTATCGAGTCTCCTATATTTTAGGGGAGAATATTCCACCTGGAGAATATTCTCTTTCATTTGACACTTCAGTTTGACTAGTTGAGTTGAATTTAGATGTTGCATTAGTTTGGTCACCATGAAACTTTGGGATCATCACCATGATAATGCGCACTTGCCTTGGGATCATCACCAAACTGACGCATTACTATTTATTCCTTGATCTACTTGTCAGTACTCTCTGTTCAATCAGTTAATTGAAGACTAATTGACTAGTTAACTCATCTAGGTGGAAGTTCACTCCCATAACTGCTGGTGTGTGTCCAGATCACTCTAGACCACCACTAGACTAGGGGGTAGTTTACTCCCATAACTGCTGGTGTGTGTCCAGATCACTCTAGACCACCACTATGGATCATTATTTACTCATCTATCCTATATCTATTGTAAATTATTCACTCTTTGAGTGTGGAATACGGCTAATGAGAATTCTTTCATTCTTTCTGTCCTTCTTCTTTTTTCTCAAATTCTCTCTGCAAATGTGTGTATTATTGTTTAACTAGATCCATTTTGTGCAGGTTCAACACATTTACAATTAGAGACAAGAACTATAAAAATATTGAATCAACTAACTTATCAATAGATTCAAAAACTCTTTCGCATTACAACATCCATTCATGAGATAAAGTATGAAGTAATTCCTCCTTATGATCCAATCACACATACCTTTGATGTAAAACACAAATTTGTCTCTGGTCCTAAACATGAATTATCAATTAAGGTAGTTCCAAAATAGTTCTTTACAATTCCAAAAATGAGGGTCTTTTCCAAAACCATTGACCCTTTCTAAAAGGTCGATCCTCTTATTTATAACAAATCATTAACTAAAAATAAATATCAAAAGTGCAAGATAAGGAAAACAAAACATCGCCACATGGAGCTCCCATCTCTTTGTCTTCTAAGAGTCATCGAATGGTTTCACTGAAGTGGATGACTCTTATCATACTCTAACCATTTGACAAAGAGTTCCTCGCATCTGTTGGCATATGAGAATTTGTGTTGGTCCATCAAGCCCGAAAGAATCTCCTTTACTTCTACTTCCCGTTCCCGATACTTGAATATTTTGACCCTTAACTTCTATAATATTGTTTGAGCCTTGATCGGGTTCTCCATGAATTGTTGTACTTGTCCTGGTGCCATGTTCGCCACCTTTGTTGTCTCTGCAGTCCACACCGAGTCTTGTTCTACATGTTGTTTGACTATGTCATGCAAGTCAACAAAGTCCTTGGGTGAGCTGAACTCTGGGAGACCGATGTCTTTCATATCTTGATTAATCTTGACTCAGCTTCTTTCGGCTTTGGTGCTCTCAACAAGAATTTGGTGGTTGGATTTCTCAGCAACATCTTACCTACAAGTATAACACAAATTAGAGATTGTGCAATAAAATCAGGTGCACATATATAAATTATAACCAACGAATTGACAGACTTGGATACATACCTCTGAAGCTTGTTAAACCTGGTTTTGATAATCAAAAGGGTCAGTATAGTCTTGACTCACTCACTTTTCTCCTTCAAAAACTCTAGAATTCAACTTACGCGCATAATGAATTTGTTCAAAAATGTTATAGATATTTAAACAGGAATGAACTTATCGTGTTGCATCAGCCATTCAATTCGAGTTATGAGTGAAATTTCAACAAATCTGCCACTTGATATTCAGAGATGTTTAAACTTAAATTCATCGTGGGTTGTCGGAGGAGGTGTGGGTGGTAAAGTGGACTATCAGATATTTCAAAATGTTGTTTTCTAATCGGTGCATGGGGTAGAAACTAATGCGGGATCGAGCATTAACTAGTTCCTTAGATGTCCAAAATCCAATTGTATCTAATGCTGCAAATGTCCCATCATTCCTCTCTTTCAGTTGGTGGATCGGGAGTCAGGATTGTGCTATGAACATTTTCGTTGACATCCTCATGCAAAATCTCTGACGTCGATCAATTTTTTCGTACAGAGATGACGTGGAAAAGTTGAATAGGAGGGATGACTAGGACCTAGGGAACCAAATTGACTCGAGATAAAACTAGACTGTACAACCCTCTTACGTGATAAAGACAAGTGTAATTCGAGACCAGTGAATTAATTCAATCATTTCAGTTAGATTTAGGAATTTCTTTAAGCCATACATTTCTAAAACCCAAACCTAACTTGTCGATGCCTGAAAGTGTCAAGGATCGACGATCGACGATAAACCTACCCAAGTTCTCTTGGATCGGCTCCCTCAAAGAAGTCTCGATGCTGAAAAAGCATCGGGGATCGACAATCGGAGATAACTTTATCATGGTTGAAATGATTGTTGTGATCTTTCTGGATTTCCCCGATCCTGATAAAGCACAATGGGCATCGGCTATAGATGATTTCTTTACATCCTTTGTTAATGTATGTCTTTCTTGTATTTCATCGATGCCGAAGGGGATCGACTATCTCTTGACCCTTTATGCGAATAATTTACGCAAAGAAAAACCGCCTTCTTTCAATGTTGATGAGAATCGGTGCTCGACAACTGTTGACTTTGTGTGGTTCCCTTACTTGAATTATTTTTGATGTTAAACTTGAGCGCGTTAGGTGCAGTGTTTAGCTGTTGATTCTTAATTCAAGTGTTAAGGTATTTTAGACATGAGGTTTCACAAGTTCTAAAAAAATTGACTAGGTGATAAGAGACATGAAAACAAATAAATATGAACCACTTCCCAAAATGAAATCGAGTCAGACAATGAATAAAACAAGTGGTACCCAAAAAGTGACAAAATTTGATAAGGCTTTTAGGGTGTGTTTATTGCTCAACAAATGACGACTTACTAGGCGAAACAAGAATCTTTGTTCCTATTGGACAACTGAGAGGGGGGGGTGAATCAGTTGTTACTATGCTTAAACAATTATGTCCATTTCAAACTCTTTATATAACACTCAATGACGATCACAATAATGCAGGGAAGTAAGCAATATAATATTCAACATCAATCACACACATGAAATATACACAGACAGATATTTCCCGAGGAAACCCATAAAGGGAAAACCCTCTTCTTCTTGATATGATAAGTAATCTTTATTTTCTGTACATTATCATTCTTATGAGAACCAACTCCTTTTGAGGCTACCACCTTTATTTTACAAGCATAAACTTGCTAAGAGCACCAAATCTCTAGTTTCTGTAGCACCCCACTAGAAGGAAGCACCAACTCCCTAAGTTTTCCAGCACTAATTGGATGGAAGCACCAACTTCCAGTTACACAGGAACCAACCTATATAATAGAGAACAATAGTGCTCCTTTGCACCACCCTACCACCCTGGTTTTTCTGGATACAACCAGATGGAATCTACAACTCCCTGTGTTCAAGCACCCACTTGAAATTCTGAGGACAACAGTTGTCCCTAGCACTGCCCTACCACCCTCATTATAAAAACTTCATTACTAAAACTTATTACAGTGATACAATGCTTGTCAAATGGCTTACTAGTATCATCATTGTTCTTCTATACTTCTCTGCTATTCTTGCATCAGTGTCTTCCTGCTCGCATATTCTTGAGCTTCCTAATCTTCTGCTTTGTCTCTACATGTGCACCTCAGCTTTATCTTCCTCTCTCAGATATGCATTTCTGTTCTATGTCTTTCTTCTACACTTTATCCTTTGTGTACTATTTCCATTATGTGTTATGCCTCTTCTATGCATTTTAGTTGTTGCATGCAACATACTTCTACCCGCATGAATAACTCTCAATAGAAGCAACCATATCTTCTCTGTTCTGTGTATATTTACCATGCCAAGTCCTTTGCCAGATCATACACCTAACTCTTCATTCTCTTTGGCGATCATGCTGAGTAAGTTCTTCATCAGTGATCATTATCCTGATATTCTTTGGCTTCTTTGGAAGTTATAGTCTTCGATGCTTTTCCATATATCAATTGTCTCTATGACGAGTCTTCATTCCACTGGAAATTACCTTGAGACTCTTCAGCTGCTCTGGCAATCATCCTGAAGCTCTTCGAATTCTCTAGCAGATACTATCACTTCGTTCCTTGAGTTACAAAGAGTCATTTTGGCTTCTTTGGCTTCTAATCCCCTTCCTTCACATGACCATCAGCGGTAACCAAATGCCTATTCAAAAAGGTGCTTCCCGATATCAGTTTAGTGAGTGCTAGCTCCATTTCATGAGATGACCTTGGGCTATGAAATTCATGTAACCACGCGATTGCAAGTGTGTCCATAGTAGGTTTGAGGGAAAATTTCTTTTCTCCCTACAATTCACTATGAGCCTCCATGTGTCCTTTCTCCAAAATCGTGGTTTTGATTGCGGCCCGCTCATGAAAAATTAAGACCCGAGCATGTTCTGGCCCCGTAATGCAATGAGACCATCGATTTCACGATATTGAGTGTGATCCTAAACAAACGGTTTAGATTTTATATTTACACTCATCCTTTCATTGTTCAATCTGACGGCTAGGACTTAATCAAACATTGAGATGGACAGCTATAGGAACTTCACCATTCAGAACTTTGGGATTTCAAAATTTCAAACTTACAATATCCTTCCATTGTACTATGATCAACGGTCGAGAATACACCCGAATTGATATTTCATATCAGACAACTCGTGTCCTTGTTGAGGTGGTCTGTTGGGTGATACATGGAGGGAGTGTAGTGGAGTGTGGAGGAAAATCACGGTAGTGGAGTGTTATGTGTCACGGTTAGTAATCGATGGCAAAGGAATCAACAAGATTGTTCTTTGTTCCGGGGATCGTTGTAATGTTGAAGCCTTCAAAATGTTCTATCAGCATGTGCACTTCCTGTTGATAATTCCTCAAGTGGGGAGAGTTGTAGTGTATAGTGTTCCTTACTTTCCTAACGATGATTTCAGAGTCTCCAAAAACCTTTATTTCTTTAACGTTTAAGTCTATGGATTTCTTTATCCCTTGCACTAAGGATTCATACTCGACGATGTTATTAGTGCATTCAAATTCTAGTCTGCAGGACAATAAATTTCGTTTTCCTTTTGGATCAATGAGAATACACCCCGCTCCTAACCCTTCTTATGATTTAGATCCATCAAAGTACAAGGTCCATACTTGTGATTGAAATCCATCCGCTTCTCCTTGCCTACCAATTTCCTCCTTTCCTCCTATCTTCTCCATGGTTTTCAATAGGGGTTCTTGACAGAAGAGGATTTCTTCTGCCATCATCCAAAACTTTTATGGAAAAGTAATTTTAGAGTTTTGAGTGAGAGGAACATTATATGAGAGAGGGGATAAATTACCAAAATTGGATTTGCAAGAATATTTTCCTAGTATAGGGAAATTTGTCGAAGAGGGTTCGTTGAGGGCTTCTAGGTTGATGACAATATGATTTAGATACCTTTCCCTATCGATCCTAATCATGTTTATCTGTCCCTTTAATGGAAACCAAAGGTGAGACCAGTCTATGCTAAAGTATCCATTCAACTTCTTAGACCAATATCGACTAAGTAGCAATCCATAAGCTTCTGGTATATCTACTACAATGATGTCAATTACTTGAACAAATTTCACGTGTGTCTCCATTTTGATCATGACATCCTTGATTTCTCCCATAACTTTCACCCGGGTTCTATCTAGTTGTATCACATTGTTATAGGATTAATCGATAAATGCGGAAATAAACTGATCTCCCTAAATCCCACTAGAAACTAGAACAAAATAGAACAGGACATGAAACTTTCCCTAGGTTCTAATGATTGAGTTTACTAATTAACAAGAGATGGACAACCTACCTTTTAAATGTCTCTTCTTCCTGCCATTTCCGTCCAGGATCCACTTCAATTCTCTTGTGATATTGAATCTACAAGAGAACACAAACCAACCAAAGTGAAAGCAAAACAATGTACTCAACAAGAACTTATGCATGTGATCAAGGAATCATACAATAAAACAAGAATAGTTTTATGGGAAAGAAACATATTGATGTATCATATTAAATGAAAGTGGAGATTACAACCAAAATCCTTGATGTCGCAAGGTCCCCTTCCGATGGCCCTTTTCTCCAACACACACACTTTCTCCAACCTTGAATGAAGAAGATCCACAATGACTTGATGAACTGAAATGAATCCCTCAAGTATGAACTGAAGTAGAATTCCTCATCCAATTCTTAGCCTATTCAATACTAATATTTCTTGAATCAACCCTAGCCTTTTCCATGAGAGATCCCTCTTTATATAGGGGAAATAAAGATGGTTAAAGAGATTAGGATGATCCCACCAAATCAGAGAAGCAAGTAAGATCCAAACCATTCAGACACCACCTCATATTCTAGAAGATCCCCTTCTAGAATTTTCGTGAAAATTGATCTTTTCTTAGTCTTTTGACATCATCGCACCCTAGATGTAGAGCATCTTGTAGATACATCACAACCTAGCCTTAGAGAAGGGGGCAACGATCAGGCATCGTTGCACCCTGTGTATAGTGCAGCCTATGACGACCTTCCTTAATAGGGTTTTTGATAAGATAAAGTCAGTCACCTTCTTCATGGAGAAAGAATCTTTTTGGAAACATGAACACATGTTTTTCAATGGATCACTGGGGTGACAAAAATAATGTGTAGCATAATTCCCCCCAAAGTATGAAGCTGTAACTCGTGACAGCTAAACTACTTTGTAGAATGTGTGTGTTGGAAACAAGGAGTGCACCGATCAAGAACCTGCAAACAATCAAGCCTCTGCATAATAATATACCAGTGTCTAAGGTAGGCATTTCCCATACTCAGATTACAAAATTTCAAGTGAGTCACGACCACTAAATATACACTGTGGATCCATGTCATTGTGAATTGGCATAGCCACTAGGAATACACTATGGATCTTTGCTCTAAAATGACTCAAATCCGGACATGGCCATGAGACATACAAAGTGGATCTATGTGTCAATACAAATCATGAATACTCCATTGCAACCTGGACCAGAATGGTGTGACCCAGGGTCTTCAATTCCATTGTCCTTAAGTACAAATATAACCATGCGATTACAGGTTTTGAAGTCGAACATGGTAGAAATCACTTGATTACCGGTCATTAATGAAAACTGTTAACAAGTGCGATGGAAATTACCATTGATGTCAATGACTCCCAAGGTACCCTAGTATAATCCAACGAATGTGAATAAATTAGTTGAATTCAAACACTTGATGGAATCTCCCAATTAGGGGTCAATGATGTGAACCCACTATTGAAAGCGAAGAAACCTTCCATTGAGGCATGCATTCTCTAAGGTACTAAATGATTTCTAAGTCTCATTCCCGGATAATGAGTTGAAGTCGACAATAAAAGACTCATCATAGGAGGGCCTTGATGTATCCCCCATCAATGACATGAAATATGTAATAGATTTGAGATAGATCAGAGTATGAAGTGATTCAAAATTGACAGAGGGAAGGCCGACATGGTAGAAGATTTATAACTGCAGATGATCGACTTGATAGAAGGATTATTTAGGTTAGACTTCTCTTGAACGTATGAATGACACAACAATGGTCTTGATAGAATTGAATCAAGGAGGACCCAACATATGGGCATATGGGTGGTCAAGCGAGAGACAAATGGATTTCCCAACCCGGATAAAATGATGAATGGAGGTGTCATGTTCAAGAGCGACTATTACTACCACTAACATAGATACAAAGACACATTTCTTTCCAAATTTCCCCCCACTATTTCTGGTGACTACCTCTTTATTTTTACGCAAGCTTGAGGAGGATAACATATGCTTGTTGATGTAAGATCATCCTTCAGATGATTCCCTTGGAGTATGTTTAACAAACCCTAAGAAGGAATGGTTCGATCCCATATGGGTCTTTCGATGTTTGTTTAATGAGTCTAAAGAGAGAAAACTCATGGGTTTTTCATGTTTAGAGAGTCTGAAAAACACTTAAAGAGAACTCCACAAAGTCCTTTTTTGTAAGTTAATCTGACGATACCGAAAAAGTGATAACCTACCACTCATCAAATGTTTTCTTCAAATACTTTTAAGAGCGTGAAAAGAACAAGGTCGCTCGACAATCTTTTCATGTTTAAAGAGTCTGAAAAGAGCTTAAAGGGAACTCCAGGGGGTTCCTTTTTCATATAACCTTTACGAGTCCAAAAAAGTGATAAAAGTATACTCAGTTACATTCTCATCGATTTACGAGCATGAGAATGAACAAATACTAAGCTCTGAGTTTTTCCTAAAAAACCCTAAAAAGATTTGTACATGAGACAAATGTGTAAAAACAAACCAAAAACATATCCTTGTTCCAACATTTCACTCTTAGACTTTTTATTTACAAAAAATCAACACTTGCAAAGTCATTAGGACTTTAGGGTTTAGGTAAAATATACAAAATAATATAAAATATAAATGTCGCCAATTTTGTTATAAGATTAATCGGTAAATGCAGACATAAACTGATCTCCCTAGATCCCACTAGAAACTAAAACAAAACAGAAAAAAACATGAAACTTTCCCTAAGTTCTAATCATTGAGTTTACTAATTAACATGAGATGGGAAACATACCTTTTAAATGTCTCATCCTCTTTCCATTTCCATCCTAGCTCCACTTCAATGCTCTTGTGATATTGAATCTGCAAGGGAACACAAACCAACCAAAGTGAAAGGAATACAATGAACTCAACAAGAACTTATGCATGTGATCAAGGAATCATACAATAAAACAAGAATAGTTTTATGGGAATGAAACATATTGCTATATCATATTAAATGAAAGTGTATATTACAACCAAAAGCATTGATTTTGCAAGGTCCCCTTCCAAAGGCCCTTTTCTCCAACACACATGCTTTCTCCAACCTTGAATGAAGAAGATCCACAATGACTTGATGAACTGAAATGAAGCCCGCAAGTATGGACTGAAGTAGAATTCCTCATCCAATTCTTAACCTATTCAATATTAATCTTTCTTGAATCAAACTTAGCCTTTTCCATGAGAGATACCTCTTTATATAGGGGAAAGAGAGATGGTTAAAGATATTATGAAGATCCCACCAAATCAGAGAAGCGAGTAAGATCCAAACTATTCGGACACCACCTCATCTTCTAGAATATCCCCTTATAGAACTTTCGTGAAACTTAACCTTTTGTTAGTCTTTTGACATCGTCGCACCCTAACTATAGAGAAGTCTGCAGAGACATCACAACCTAGCTTTAGAGAAGGGGGCGATGATCAGGCACCGTCGCACCCTATGTATAGTGCAACATGTGACGATCTTCCTTAATAGGGTTTTTGATAAGAGAAAGTCAGTCACCTTCTTCATGGAGAAAGACTCTTTTTGAGAACATGAACACATGTTTGTCAATGGATCACTGGGGTGACCAAAATAATGTGTAACACACATGTTTATCACTTTTGAGAGGTATTGTGTTTAATTTCTTGCAAATAGATAATGGCATAACATTAGAGGATTCCCCCCAGTCAACCAAACAATTATGGAGGTTTATGTTGAAGAATTCAAATGTCAAGAGGAATGGTGGGACAAAAGGATTTCCCTTTTTATCTTCAGAGAAAGCCCTTACAGTTGGATTATTTCTTAGATATGTGAGAAATGGATTTTCTCCTTGGTCAATGCTTGTTATAGAAATTTCTACTGACTTCAAATCTTGTAACAGAAAGTCCTTTTGCTGGGGGATTCTACACATGTCCATGACTGATATATTTGCCTTCAATTTTTTCAAATATTCTACTATGTTGTAGTTTAGGTTGGTCGATTCTCATGTATGGATGTTTATAGGATTTGTTTGGGAGACAACAGATTCTTTCAGGTGATCAGACGTTTTTTTTCCTCTCGAAGTGTGGGAAATGGTAAGGTCGTTTGAGACCAGTTGACCCCTACTTCATGTTTGCATAGCCAAGACCTCTTCGAGTGGTTCTTGAACCTCAAATAGATCTTTGGAAGGCATCGGTAGGTCAGGGTAACATAGCAACATGGTTGTTTCTTCTGGTCGGTGAACTTCCTCCTGATCAACAATATTCATAACTGAGCCGCTTGATTGTTCGGTAAGGGAAACCTCATCTAGAAACATGTTGGCCATAAAATTCATGGCATGCACCCATTGTGGGAAGTCTCTTTCAAAATGTTTCTCTTGGTGATAGGTACATAAAGAGTCGGATGCCACATTTCCCAGGTCGATGTTTAAGTTGGCTGGAGGAGGTGCAATTACTTTGAATGATGAATTTATTTTAAAGAAGGGTTTATAGGGCCTTTGACCTTGGTTTCCTTCCCCTACACTTCTTTTCATATCTATTATTTCATTTGACAACTTATTTATCATTGATTGTAGGTATTCTATGTCTCAACTTCCTTTTTCGAGACCTTTTTATGTTTGTTTCACTGGGGGTCTAGTCAACAAAATTACTCTCGTGGGTGGAGGTTGAGCTTCTATAAATTTGTCTAAAAAATCCTTTTGAAACTTCTTCCAACTAGTTATGGACCCTACAGGCAAGTTAAAATACCATGTGGAGGATGAATTTTCAAAAGTATAGGGGAAAACCCTACATAATACGTCTTCATGTTGGACATTCAACAGTCTAATGGCTAGTATGAAGTTTTTGATATGGTCTTAAGGAAATCCTGAGGTTTCAAGGTCAAATTTAGGGAGTAACTTTTTTGGATGTCGGGGAAGGTTATAAACTCATCCGGGAATTGCCAGAGCATCTCTGGCCAAACACGGTTGATTATTCTGAGGTGAGTTTCCCCTTTCTTCATTATGATCATTGTTATCCTCCATGTCGTCTAAATCTGAGGTTGAGCGTTTTGATTTAAACCCTTCCTTATTCGACTCAAAATCGTCGGGCTCAGTGCAATTACCGGCTGGTGTTTCAGGGATTAGAGTGAGGGGATGTTCGATGTCAGTGAGGGAGAAATCTATCAGGTCTTCTACTATGTGAATGAAAACTTGGTCAGGGGTGTTGACCACTGGTCTTCTTACTTGTTTTCTATGAGGAAGTAATAGATCTAAGGGTAGTGCTCCAATTTGTTGAGCGTAATCTCTTGTGATTCTTATGAACTGATTCAACTCCTCATGGGAAAGAGCGTAAGGTATTTCAAGGAATACATGTTCTTCCTCTTGCTGGGTTGAGTTACTCATTTCAGGAGTACTCAGTGAATGTGGTATGTATTGAGAATAACTAGCCATGCATGTGGGTTGTTTTGAATCTACAGGTTGTGTGAAATATTATATCAGAAATATTGTTAGCCATTCATTCATATAACCCTCCTTCTAGCGCCAATTTTTTTAGGGGTCCTAAATCCCTTTAACTCAAAAATAGGAACCAAACCCACCATCGAGGCCCAATTAGACTTTGCAGTATTTGATAGTGGAATGGTTCTCTAGAGCTATCAATTCGGCCAAATAATCGACGGGCTTTACGTAGTGATTGACATTATATCTTCTCATGAAAATTCCTCCTTCAGTTCAGACGTTATCTTTTGTATTTTCTTTTATTAGGTGGGTCCACTAAAAGATGTGTGTTGGTATAAACCGGTTGGGTAAAAGGGGAAACACTAAATATTGAAGAAAGATGAGCTTGGGATAACCCTCATGCTCCAGCATGAAGAGAAACATTTTCATACCTGTGACAAGCCTAGTAACAATACATCAACTTACTAGTATTTTAATTATTAATTGAGATACAATTATTGAAAGAAAACATACATGCAATAAAATGATGGCAAGAAAAATAGTTTCCTTATCTCTAACCATTAATCACACATTAACAAAATGATTTTATTTCCATCATTAGAGACAAGAACTATAAAAATATTGAATCAACTAACTTATCAATAGATTCGGAAACTCTTACTCATTACAACATCGATTCATGAGAGAAAGTCAGAAGTAATTTCTCCTTACGATCCAATCGCACATGCCTTTGATGTAAAATGGATATTTGTCTGTGGTCCTAAATAAGACTTCTCAATTATGGTAGTTCTGAAATAGTTCTTTACAATTCCAAAAATGAGGGTCTTTTCCAAAACCATTGACCCTTTCTAAAAGGTCGATCCTCTTATTTATAACAAATCATTAACTAAAAGCAACTATCAAAATTGCAATCTAAGTAAAACAAATCATCGCCACATGGCGCTCCCATCTCTCTGTCTTTTAAGAGTCATCGAATGGTTTCCCTGAAGTGGATGATTCTTCTCATACTCTGACCATTTGACAAATATTTCCTTGCATGTGTTGGCATATGGGAATCTGTGTTGGTCCATCGGGGCCGAAAGGATCTCCTTTACTTTTATTTCCCGTGCCTGATACTTGACTATTCTTACCCTTAACTATTGTAATATTGTTTGAGCCTTGATCAAGTGCTCCATGAACTGTTATACATGTCATGGTGCCATGTTCTCCACCTTTTCTATCTCTACAGTCCACACTGAGTCTTGTTCTGCATGTTGTTTGACTATGTCATGCAAGTCGACAAAGTCCTCGGGTGAGCCAAACTCTAGGAGATCGATGTCTTTCATCTCTTGATTAATCTTGTCCCAACTTCTTTTGGATTTGGTACTCTTGGCAAGCATCTAGTGGTTGGATTTATCGGAGGCATATTACCTGTAGCTATAACATAGTTTTAGAGATTGTGCAATAAAATCAAGTACACATATATAAATTATAACCAATGAATTGACAGACTTGAATACATACATTCGAAGCTTGTTAAAACCTGGTTTTGATAATCAAAAGGGTTAGTACAGTCTTGAGTCACTCACGTTTCTCCTTTGGATGCTCTGGAATTCAAATTACGTGTGGAATGAATTTATTCAAAACCGTTCTAGAGATTTAAACATGAATGAACTTACCGTGTTGAATCATCCATTCAATTCGAGTTATGAGTGAAATTTCAACAAATCTTCCGCCAGATATTCAGAGATGTTTAAACTTAGATTCATCATGGGTTGTGGGCAGAGACATAAGTGGTAATGTGGTCTATCAGCGATTTCAAACTGTTATTTTCTAATCGACGCATGAGGTAGCAACTAATGCGGGATCGGGCATTAACTAGTTTCTTAGATGTCCAAAATCCGATTGTATATAATGTTGCAAACGTCCCATAGTTCCACTATTTCAGTTGGTGGATTGCGGGTTGGGATTGTGATGTGAAGATTTGCGTTGATATCCTCCTGCAAAAGCTTCGATGCCGATCGATATTTCCATATAGAGCTGAAGTGGAAAATTTGACTAGGAGGTGTGACTAAGACCTAGGGAACCAAAATGACTCAGGATAAAACTAGATCATATGACCCTCTTACGTGGTAAAGACACATGGCATTCAAGACCAGTGACTTCATTCGCTCATGTCAGTAGAAGTCGAGACTTTCTTTAAGCCATACATTTCTCGAACCCAAACCTAACTTGTCGACGCCCGAAAGTGTCAAGGATCAACGATCGATGATAAACCTACCCAAGTGTTCTCGGATCAACTCCCTTGAAAAAGTCCTGATGCCGAAAATGCATCAGGGATCGACGATCAGAGATAAATTTATCACGGTCGAAATGATTTTTTTTATCGTTTTGGATTTCCCAATCCTGATAAAGTGCAGCGGGCATTGACTATTGACGATTTCTTTACGTCCTTTGTTAACGTCTGTCTTTCTCATATTTCACCAATGTTGAAGGGGATCGAATGTATCTCGAACCTTTATGCGAATAACTTATGCAAACCAAAAATGCCTTCTGCCAATGCCAATGAGAATCATTTCTTGACGATTGTTGTCTTTGTGTGGTTCCCTTACTTACTTGAATTGTTTCAGAGGCCGAACCTGAGCATGTTAGGTGCAGTGTTATTTGTCGATTCTTAATCCGGGTGTTAAGGTATTTTAGACATGAGATTTCACAAGTTCAAACAAAACTGAGTAGGTGATAAAAGACATGAAAACAAACAAAGATAAACTACTTCCCAAAATGAAATCAAGTCAGACAGTGAAGAAAACAAGTGGTACCCAAAAAGTGACTAAATCTAATAAGTCTTTTAGGGTGTGTTGAGTGCTCAACAGACCCCTGATGTTGTGGAAAAGTTATTTATTGGGGAAGAGTTCCCTCAAGATGAAATTCATGAGTACATGACACTTTTAAAGAGTTTAGAGATGTTTTCACTTGGTTGTATGAGGAAATGCCTGGCATAGATCCTCGAATCATTCAACATGATATTCGAACCTACAAGAACATGAAACCTGTTCGAAAAAAATTATGACTAGTGAATCCAAGGAAAGTAGCAGGAGAAGATACTCAAAGTTGGCTTCATTCTCCCAGTGCCTTTGACATAATGGGTGTCCAATCTGGTTCTGGTCAATAAGAAACATTACATGATTCGGGTGTGTATGTATTTCTAGGACTTGAATAAATATTTTCCAAAAGATAACTTCCCTACTCCATTCATTGATAAGATTCTCTATGAATGTGTAGGGAGCGAGAATTGTTTTTTCGTGCATAGTTTTTCAGGGTATAACCAAATTGAAATTTGATAGGAAGACTAGCATAAGACAACTTTCATTTGTCCTTGGGGAACCTTCTCTTATAAGAAGATGTTGTTTGGCCTTAAAAATGTTGGAGTCCCTTTTTAGCAGGCCATGATGTTTGTTTCCCACGACCTAAAGCATATAGTGGAGGCTTATTTGGATGATCTCACATCCCACTCTCATAAGAAAGATCAACATTTGTTACACCTCCACCTAGTTTTCGAGAGATGTCATTACGATCGAATCCAGTCAAATCCTCATAAATGTATTTTTTGCGCGAATTCAGGAGGTCTTTTGGGTTTCATTGTTTCAACTAAAGGGATCATGGTTTACCCTTTGAAAGTGGAGGAAACCACTTAGTTTCCTCCCCTACTCACAATTCGTCAAATTCAAATTTTACAAGGAAAGGCGTATTTCCTTCAACGCGTTTTTCCTAACTATCCCAATATTACGAAAGGTTTTATGCATATTTTGAAAAAGGGGGTTCCATTTTATTGAAATGAGGCAGCACAACATTCGTTCGATGCATTAAATAAAGTCTTGGTTTTGACTTCATTATTGAGTCCCCTAGATTATAATTAAGATTTCATGTTGTATTTGGAAATAGTTGAATCATCAATTGGCATGGTCTTAGTTCATGAAGATGATGAGCTCCAAGAGAATGTCATCTACTACTTAAGTTATGATTTATCGGGTCCTAAGCTGAAGTAATATCATGTCGAGAAACTATCCTTAGCATCATTTCATGTTATTCAACGGCTTTGACTTTACATTATGTTATGGAAGACAACCATCATCGTCGACGTTAATCCTTTTTAGTATGTATTGACTCAAAGAATTATTGGTGGGAAGTATAGCAAGTGGATTGTTGTGCTTCAAGAGTTCAATTTGTATTTTTCTTTTGTGAAGTCCAAGAAATATTTAGTCTTTGTTGAATTGATGTCGAAGTTCCCAGTAGTGAATGAGGAGAGTGAAGTAATTGACTCTTTCTCATATGAGCATATCTTCATTAGCTATTCATTCAATCCTTGGTACATAGATATCCTTATATATCTCCATATGTTGAAGTTCCATTCGCATTTTTCACAGAATAAGCAACGACGAATTCATCACCTAGAAAAAAACTATCTTATTATTGCCAACACTTTGTATCGACAAGGGGTAGACTCAATTATCCATCATTGCCTCACTCATGAGGAAGAAGAGGTTTTTTTAAAGGACTTCCATGGTGGAGGATGTGGTGGTCAGTTATGAGGGTTGGAAACAACCCAAATGATTTTGCGCACTAGTTATTTCTGGCCTATGATCTTTAAGGATTGCATAGAAACGGTCAAGAAATGTCATCCTTGTCAACTCTTTACAAATAATATGCATGTGCACCCTACTCCGATGTTTCCCATGATTATTTTCATTCACTTCACCAAGTGGGGGGTAGATTTCATGACATGCCACCCAACCTCGTCTAGGGGGCATCAATACATTATAGTGGTCGTTGACTACTTTACAAAGTGGGCATAATACATTGCCAACATTTTCTAATGATGGTGAAACTGTAACACTTTTCTTGTTCAATCAGGTCATCGCTAGGTTTGAGGTTCCGAGAGATATTGTCACTGACCATGGTAGTCACTTCCAAAACTGCATGATGTATGAGTTAGCATCAAAACTTGGTTTTAGATAGGAGAAATTGTCTCCTTATTATCCTCAATATAATGGTCAAGTTGAATTCATTAACAAATCCTTAAAAAACATATTGAAGAGGACGGTTAACTTGACTAGGTCAAATTGGCATTTGATGCTATATCCAACGTTGTGGGATTACTAAACCTCAGTCAAAAAAGAAATAGGATTCTCTCCTTTTCTACTTGTTCACGAAATAAAATTAGTTTTTCCCATTGAATGTGAAATCCATTCGATTAAAATAGATGTCGAACTCTTACCTGACATGACGCAAATTGAAGAACGCCTCGTTTATATTGAACGTATTAATGAGAAATATTGAGATGCAGCTTTAGAAAATAAAGCACATAAGAAATGCGTCAAGTTTCAGCATGACAATTTTGTCCGCCCAAGGATATTTTCCGAAGGTTCTCTTGTGTTAGTCTATGACTAGGACAAGGATGCCCTAGGGGTAGGAAAGTTTAACCCCATGTGGCACGATCCATACATTGTGCGACAAGTGTTTGAAAAAGGATCTTATGATTTAGCGGATTATGAGGGAAACATGTTTTTGGAGCCTAGAAATGGGATCTACCTTAAGAAGCACTATGCTTGAGCCTATTTTCTTGAGTACTAGTTCTTTGTAATTATTGTTTATTGTTGTATATAGGTTTGTATAGGCTGCTTCATTTTCCTTGTATTTTTTACTATTGTGCTTCTGTTGTGTGGAATATGCCAGGGGATTCGTTAGTCTATTTTGGATTCGCGGATGATGCCATTCGTCACAATTAGAACTTGGCTTTCACTTCTTGGGTGATTTATTCACCCACTAACCAACTAGTATCTATTGGATGTGTTTGTCTCTAGGCAACTACAAATAATGTTGTGTAGTATAGCGTTATCATTGAACTTTTGCGAGACGCTCTGTCACATGGTATTCAACACCTTCATGTGTTTTTGGATTCTCAGTTGGTTGTGTCGCATTGAATGGTCTATATCGTATTCATGATCTAGTCTTGTTACAACGGTTCCTTAGGGTACGTATTTTCGAACGATCATTTGATTTTGTTACCTATGAGCATATTCCTAGGCGCGCTAATCTAGTTACATATGCATATACTAATTACGTTTTAGATTGGCATTTGTCATGTTCATAACACAAGCACACATATTTTTACACATGTAAATATTTTAATCATTTGCAAGTAGAGTATATATATATATATATACACTTGTCCAAAAAGAGATCCATAGTACAAAATTTAGGCTACTATCCTCGAATGTATATAAGTACAAAACAGTGTTATCAACATAACATTCTAGGCCTGAGGTTGGTGAAATATATCATAGCAACGCACAACATTTTCTAAACACCAGAATAAACAAACCCATGTCCACGATACTCCTACTACATGACGTTACATCCCTACGGGTAGGTCATCTATAGTGGCCATTGGAATAGAGTGTGTCAGGGCCTCCAAGTTCCTTCCCATGCTCTGTAAGGTCCTCATTTCATCATCGTTGGGCCCGACCTCCTCTCTCCCTCAACGACTATGTCTCAGAATTCTTATTGGCCTCATTGGTGCTCTATATGCACATTTAAAGAGCATGTGTTAATATTATGGATCTCACCAAAAATAAGATGTTTTTCCATCCATATGTATATATAATATATAATCCAAAAATAAAAATAAATAACATAAAATAAAGGTTACCTATTTCATGAAAATCGTCACCAAGAGGAGTAACGACATCAGGATCTCCCCAGAAGTTGATATCGATGTACGAGTAATCCTCAATAAAGGGAACCTGATGCTCCCACCGAGAAAAAAACTCATCATCATAAGGGTTGAATAATTTTTCTCCTCCTAAGTGGGAAAACAAATGAGTCCATCATACCATCATAATGCATGGAATTAAGTGTTCTCTGATATGAGCTCTTGGGCTCATCTTTTGCACTCTCTTGAAAAATAATGTACATAGGATGCTTCCAAATCCAAAGTTCTCGTTCTTTCATAACTTGTTATCGGTAAGCTTCTTTTTCATGCAAGAGAGCATCATCATGCTCCAATCAAACATCGTGGGTCATAATAACTCAACCCCATGTTGCATTTGGGATCGAGAATCCAAGTAAAATGAGTTATATCCCATGATGTGCACTATGGTATATAGTATCACCTTGAGACTCAAATTGGTGATATGCTTGAGAAACAGTTGTGAGATCGTCTTTTATGTGTCATCCTCACTATATTCATTCATGTAATCATTAATAGTCCAGCCACCTCCTCCTTGGGTTGTGAAGTTGGGTACTTCACCTCTACAATATAACCCAATGATGAAGTAAATGTCCTCAACTATTATTGTCAAGGACTTCGCACCAAGCATGAATGCTTCTGCTTCAGGATGCCAGTAGTCAATAAGAAGGTTAAATAATCTTTTTTGATCGCGCATGCCGTGAATTTGGAAAAAATTGTACACACCACATTTTCGGAGCACTTATTTTTCATTATCATCATCAAATACGACACAATCAACTTCTTCATGCTCATGCTCCCTCTAATGAACAAACATCCTACTCAAATTTCACAAGAAAGAGAGTTATACTTTTATTTTTTCAAAAGGATTCTAGGAATCCGTGGGATCCTTCGATTACATGCATGGATATCTATGACTGGTGTTTCTTCCAAGCATAGACATATGTGGGCCCCTTTGAGGAAAACAATGGATTCACAGAGTTGTCAGGAAAAAGAGAGGACCAACCCTCAATTTTTCATGAAAATTTAAAATGAAATGGATGAAAATGAAAAGAAAGCTTTGAGAACTTACTTGGTCCAGATGGTGTATGGTTTTGTTTCTCCAAGATCCTGCAATATCCAACAAAAGTTGCAAGGGTTTCTCCAAATTTGGTTAATTTTAGTTAAAATGGTAGAAATGATACGAGAATATGGTAAAATTGCCTTATATATATAATGTTTTGAAAAACCCACTTTCCATAGTTTCTTATTTTTCCATATATTGAACTAATTCCAAGAAGGTTATAAATAATTATAGAGCATTATTCTGGGTACTTTTGGTTTTCATATCGATTCAATGAGTCTTTAAAGACTCTAGAAGGTGATGTTTTGTATAACTGGAATTTAGAATAGGTTTCACACACCTTCATATTTTCATTATCAGTTTCCATTACCACCTTAACCTAGGTTTGATCCCATCAACTTGCGACATAACCCCTTTTCTCTACTCAAAATGTCATCTCATTAATGGTAGAGCCTACCTTCCATGGGTGCCCTATTCTAGAACCCTTTTTTTTATTATGGTGCTCATGTTGCAAGTTTTATTAGGCTTGGGAGTCATATTCAATCCTACCATGACATTGCGTTTGAACCTCATTATTCTTACTCAATCTCATTTTGGCCATTACCTATGGGACTCCCAACATTGTATGCTACTTACTACAACATGTTTTTCGACTCTTCAATAGGTATTGTATTCCTTAGTGCCATATAGTGTATTCTTCATCTCGCTTGCATAATGCATCTAATTGTACCAAACACATGTTTTTCATAGGTTCAATCCCACTCGTTCATGAAATCATAACTTTCCAATTGCTTAAAGGTGTCTCTTACGGATGATAGAGCTTACATCTCCATGGGTGTCCTAGTTAGTACCTCAATGGAATTTTTTACACTTATGTTGCAGTTTCTCCATAGGCTCAGAATCCCTCTTTAGTCCTTCCATGTCTTTGTGTTGAAGCCTCATGACTTCCTTTCAATATTTTTCTAGATAACTCACCTTCAATAACTTCCACACTATGTTGCATTGTAATTGCATTGCATGTTAACCACTCGCGCTTTTAGGCCTAATGTTGGATTCAACTTGATCTCGATGAACCCATTTCTTATGCATTTTTATCAATTGACAACCTTGAAATTTGTGCCTTTGAAACTCGACACCTTAACCCTGGAGGAAACATTCCCTGAGTGTCCTTATCCTTCACATGCTTCCTTGCGTTGAGCATAGGTATGTTCCTTGTGCTTTGGAACTAGTTTACTTACCCACGACACTCGTTTCCACCACTATACTATAGAATTCTTTTGTTCTTTTTAAGGCTTTAATAATATGAAAAAGACAGAAAAAAAAGAGGGGGGAAAGTGTCTATCTCTTTTGTTGGCAATAGTCTTGTTTCCCTTGAACAAAGCACAATCTTGAGTCAATATCTCAGTATTTTGGGTTTAGTATGGATTTAGGAGAATTTTTCTCATTGTTGAATATAATCTCCCTCTATTGGTTATTATTCCAACTATAAGGAGCACTTGTTGATGCCTTCTGCATCACAAATGTATCCCAGGTTATAGTCATGTTGCCTAAGTTGTTGGATTACTGAGAGGGGGGGTGAATCAGTAATAGATCAATTTAATCCCTTTTAACCATATAATCCAAGTGTTATATCAATGAAGCATTATTATACAATAACTGCAGAGTAAATAAGCGATGAACAAATGAAAAATCATACACATACACAGTACACCAGTGTTTTACGTGAAAACCAAAATTAGGAGAAAACCACGGAATGCTTTTTTTTATATGTCTTGAAGAATTACATTCATTGGAAGCACCAACTTCCTTTGTTTTCCAGCTGCAACTGGAAGGAGGCTCCAACCCCCTAGTTTCTCAGGCTACAACCTAAGGGAAGCTCCAACTCCCCAATTCTCTGGATACAACCAGAAGGAGTCTACAACCCCCTATGTTCTCCGGCTACAACCAAAAGGTGGCTACAACCACCTGTCCTTGCCCTGTCCTGCCACCCTGAAGTAGAAGTAGAATGATGGAACCACTGTCACACTATCACTGTGAGATATACCGCTGTAAACTTGTACCAATAAATCTAAACCATGCATCAACCTGTACCTCAACCTGTAATCAACCTGTACCCTAAACAAGTGCATCAACCATGCACCAACCTGTAATCAACCTGTACCATAAACAAGTGCATCAACCATGCACCAACCTATAATAAACCTGTACCATAAACAAGTGCATCAACCATGCACCAAAATGTAATCAACCTATACCATAAACAAGTGCATCCAACCATGTACCAACCTGTAATTAACCTGTACCATAAACAAGTGCATCAACCATGCACCAACCTGTAATCAACCTATACCATAAACAAGTGCATCAACCATGCACCAACCTCTAATCAACCTATACCATAAACAAGTGTATCCAACCATGTATCAAGTATGTACCAATCATGTTTCAAATACTCATCAACTATGACTCATCAATATGTACCAACATCATCAACTATACACCTCATGTATGTGCGCCAACTCATCAACTACTTGTCTCAACCATGTACTCAACATGTACCACAACCAAAAGCCCTCATCAATTTCATCATCCAAATCTGATTTGTAGCTATGCAATAGACCTGGTTTATATGATCACATTCCTGCAAACCTTCCTTAACTTTAAAAACAAGAGACTAGCATTTTCATCAAACTTTTCTTTAGTCTCACATGCCTAGTTTTGGATTAGTCAACAACCCTAAATTGAAGTAATCATAACTTTGAACCTGTAATGTATAAATAAATGAAACTGATAAAAAATGTTCTTCAGTGTGTGTTATGAAATTACTCTAAGTGTCACTACTTGGAACCTCTCAGAAAAGGATTTATAACAAAAATGGCATACCTTGCTGAATTTTGGCTTATTCTAGAGAGTGACCTTGTAGAGCGTGCCCCACACAAAATATTTGATAAAATGATATGAAACTGTTAAAAAGAATACTAAATACTGTACCCTAACCAACACATTTTGTCTCACTGAATTTGGATCTAATATGAAGAAGTTATGACCTTTATACCCGAAACACCTGATTTTGACTAGTTTTAGGACTGACCACAAACCCTATTTTCCACAGAGTGTAACTCCACAAATACAATGACCCACAAGATGATTTTTTTTTTCATAGATACTTGGATATTATTTCTCACTTGAATAGTAATTTCACAGTCTGAATCATTATATAAAAGAAGTTATAGAGAAAATGGTGAGATGACCTGAAAATAACATACCTTAGAAAACACCATCAAAAAAATTTATCCTTCCTTGCATTTTGGCCTTCTTTTCTTCACCTTCACTCCGAATTCTGGTTTAGATATCCTTGGTTACCTCAGACACATATAGATATTCAATATGATCAAGTGTGATTCAAATAAGAGAGCCTTGCCTCTTATTTATACTCTCCAAGTAGCTTCCTTAAAAACATATTCTAGGTCACTTGACCCACTTTTCTTATTTTAGGGTTGGGTCCACTTCTAATTTCTCCATTAAACTTATTATTGAAATGATTTATTTTGTATTCAATTTGAATTATAATAAACTCATCACTTCACTTTATTATTTACCTTTTAAAATATCTTAAACCACTTTGATTACTTTGACCTTTTGGGACTTCTAGATGACATATGAGGGTCCTCCAACTTCGTAAGGCCATAACTCTCAAATCGTGAGAAGTTATGTGACTTTCTACATACCACCAGAAATGACATGACATGTACTATACATATATAACAATATTATCTGAAAATATATCATAACTCATACCGTTACCCATCAAACAAACTTGGGTCCATTACCCAAACCTGGGGTCTCCAACTTCTCATGGCCATAACTCTCTAACCGTGAGGAATTATGTGATGTTCCACATACCACCGGAAATGAAATGAAAAGAACTATCCATATAGGATATTTTCCCTAACAAAATCACTTTCCGTCATCTCATTATTCCATAATTAAGCATGGGTTCTCTTACTCCACAAAGCGTCTTCCCGTGAGGGCTTTCGCCATAAGGGGACCACTTTGGAGTTCATCCATATTTACTTATTATCAACAATGAAAAAACAATAATGAGTCATATTTACATCAAACAATATTTGGTCCATTACCCAAACCTTTGTGCTACAGGTCTTTCTTCAAGAGTTGACATCAATGACAACCAACCTTAATCAACATAAGTAACATAATGCATCATGCTTTTGTTCAAGGGAAGTTTCATCTTAATCGACCATTCCAAAGTAACTCTCTATCCTTTCATGTTGGCCTTCCCAAGTCTATCAATTCCATCTTATTATCCAATGTATCTATGTCTCTCACTCGTGCTAGTATAGAAGGTCCTCGTTGACTTCTTGCTAGCAGGTCCGCTCTTATTCTATCTGACACATTGCTATGAGAGTATGACCTAGAGTAGAACCCTGGGCCTATTTCCATTATTGATAAGTTAACTTGTGCTTAGAATATGAAAAACCATCATTGGTCATTGAATGAGTGGTTTCCCTTGTGCTCAACGTCAACAAAAATCATCACACATAGGGATTCATGCGGTACCTTGTTTTCCATTTGACCCCATCAATGGATTCCTCGTCTTTGTTAGTATTATTCATCATTGGATACTATTCAAAGAGTCTTTATCATGTGATATTTCCATCTGGTGCATGTCAAAGTCATACCTCGGTGTGGTCCTTACAATGTGTTCATATTATTCCTTCTAAATCTTTGGCCTTTTGCTACCCCTCATGTTGGATGATGGAGGATTCCCTAATTCCTTTCCTCCAGTGGATCTATTCATATCAACTTCGATACATATTGCTTTAGGATAGGGATATAGAGTCATATTGGTACCTTGGGGATTACAGTCATCAGTGGCAAGTTCCCTTGCTATTAACAGTGGGAATACATCATTGTCCCCTGCTCGATAGATTCTACCAAGTGTTCGAAATCATATCATTTATTCACACTTTTTAGATTGTACCATGGTATCTTGACACCCATTATCATTATCGGTGGGTTGTCTCTTGTTTGTTAACGGTATAAATAAAGGACTGGTAATCAAACAATGTCTTGCTATGTTCAACCCCAACACATATATTCACATAGTGTAGACTTGTACCACGACAGATCGGTTTGAAGAAATTTGGGTGAACTACGAGCATCACATCTTTTGTGCTCCTACCTGACATATATTGTACCACCCCAGAGACATTGGTACTTGTAGAGGATCATTTTTTTCACTTCATTGGTCCTAGATATCCTCTATTTTTTATATTAAGATATAGCTCCACTTTGTATCTATTTGTTGTTATGATATATTTTCATATGGATCCACTATGTATTCCTCGTGAACATGATTTATACTTCATATATATCACATGTATCCACTTTGTATTGCTCATGGCCATGGACATTAGTCATACTTTCATATATTCCATGGATTTGTGGTGTATTTTCTTTGGCAACCATCACCTGAGCATGGGTATGCCCGAATTGGGATAGAGAATACTCTTACTTGATTTTGGATGATAGTTTATGTTTTTGGATTAGTTGTCTTGGGAACCTTCATGGAATATTTCATTGCATCCTTTCCTCTCATATTTATAATGTATTTTGGCCATCACTTTCCTTTTTGACCTCACACATTAGGGGGCATTTTTTTAGCACAAATTTCCACATTTGTGCATTTTTGGCATGTCCCAACCCTTTTCCCTAGATTTCTAATCAAAATCCCAACTTCCCTAATCAAAGTCACTTAAAAAAATGACTTTTTCCTATATTTGAAGGTTTCCTTTTTGCAACACACGGACATCCGCACCTTTCTAGATTGCAACCCACTAATGCCCTAAACAAATGTAAAAAATAATATACTTCCACATTTTTGGGTGGATTTTTCGGTTGGGATCATTTCCCAACCTCCTTGAGACCGTACCAAATAGAATTCAACCTCCTTAACCTCTCATGTATGGTATAAATGCACCATTTATGGAATATATGAGTAGGAAGAACTGAGGTGCAAGATCATGCTGGAATTTTTTTAGCAAGCTTCCCTAAACCCCTTCAATCTCTAAGTAGCATCCCATACTTGGAAACTCCTTTTCTAGTGTTCCTTCCTTCTCTTTATCACTATAGGGTGTGTTCCTATCCCTCTTGAGTTATCCAAGGAAGAGCCTCAACGCTTGAGTTGATTCTTGAAGGTCTTTGGAGGAACCTAGGACAGTTAGCTTTGAGCCAGTACCAAAGGTTGAATCAAGTTGTAACTAGCTTTATCACTTTGTTGGTAATCGAAGGGTTGTATTCCCCTCCTATTGCATGTTTATTGGTTCAATGTTATTTCATATGCTAATGTATTTCCTATATAATTTAATCTATGCACATGATATATGATATTTGAATGTATAACTACCTTGCAGCGACCTATTCTTGGTTTCCTATTGCAGGCTAGTTCCAACAAAGATCAGGAGTTCTTCAAGAAGCGAGAGCAGGGATCGACAACGAACGAAGGATTTAAGGTGTGAGGCCTTCCATTATTTATTTCTTTCTCTCTCTCTCCTTATAAAATTAGTTATTTCTTGTACGCATTGTTATAGATAGGGTTTGGTTATGTCTTATGAATTCAGTCTTTCTCTATCGTGACTTGACCCAAGGTCATGGGGGAAAAATCCCTTAAACGTACACTCATATGAGTGAATGTTTGCTTAATGTTTCCTCTTGGAGAAACATTATCACGTTGAGCCTTATGTCCTTAGAATACTACACCAGGGCCATTTTCCACTCGTCAAATCACCATGATCAATCCCAAGAGAATTTCTTCTCGATGTTGTGCTAACATCAACACTCCCTCTCAGTGAGGGAGACATTCTGCATCACTCCAAGACTGTCTCTGGAGCACCTAGATTATTTTTCACTCGTAGTCAAATTAGCATGACTAATAGGAGAAAGAATGTTCCTAGGCCATTCAGCACTAGCAAAATCAACATGGCTAATGTTGGTTGTGGAGCCTGATTATCTTCTTGATTCAGAGGTCTTTTGTTTTCAATCGTGTTTATACCCCATGAAGTATTTACACCCCAGAAGTTTGTACACTCTTCCACGCGGGGGAGTGCAGAGGGGGGTTACCCCCTCTATGTGGTCTAGGGGGGCTATCCCCTGGGCTGGGGGGTTCAAGGGAAAGCAGGCCCTCGGAGGAAAAATTTCCTTGTAAATGTATATTGTAATTTCATTGTAAATATGGACCGTTCATTATAAGGTCACCGATCTAATGGTAGAAATTATGTTAATTTTTTTTCCCTAGAAGGAAACCCTCTTTTATGAGGAAACTGTATTGTGGCTAAGGATTATATAGTGAATATTGTATTCTGAGATAAGAGACTGTGAGAGAAAGAAGAGGAAGTTACAACAGGTTTGTTGTAGGTTGTATCCCTTCATTTGTTGGATAATAAAAAAGGAAGGACCTGACAATTTCTTTGGTGGACGTAGCCCACACTGGGTGAACCACGTAAATTTGTGTCTCTATTATATTGTGTATCTTTTGTGTTTTGTTTCCGAATTTGTTTTATTTTATTTCTCCACAGTCTTGTTTTTCTAACAACTGGTATCTGAGCAAAAGGTAACTCATAGAAAAAGAGGGTTCCTGGTTCGAGTGGGAGCAATGTTGGAAGATAGAAAGTTTAGGGTCAAAAAATTTAACAGCCAAAACTACCAGCTATGGAAGATGTAGATTATTTATATCAGAAGGATCTATTCCTACCATTGGGCAGAATAACAAAGAAGCCGACAGCTATGAAGGATGAAGAATGGGCGATTCTCGATAGAAAGGCTCTAGGAATGATACAGCTAAGCCTGGAAGCATCGGTGGCTTTCAATATTTCGAAAGAAAAGACAACAAAGGGTTTGATGGATGCATTGGCTAAATTGTATGAAAAACCCTCGGCGTCCAATAAGGTATTTCTAATGAAGAGATTATTTAATATGAAGATGTCAGAAGGTGGGTCTGTTGCAGATCATTTAAATGAATTTAATACGATTACTAATCCACTAAGTTATGTAAAAATGGACTTTGATGATGAGGTTAGTGTGCTTCTAATCTTATGCTCATTTCCAGAAAGATGGAACAGCTTGGTCATGGATGTAAGTAACTCTGTCTCTGGTTCAAATAATTTAAAATTTGATGATGTTGTTGGTGTTATCCTTAGTGAGGAAATGCGACAGAAAAGCACATGTGAGATGTCAGGTAATGTGTTGAACATGGATAACATGGGAATAAAAAAGGATAGTGGAAAGGGATCGGGGAACCCTGGGAATTCTAAGAAGGACAGATCCAAATCCAGACTTGGAAAGATAGAGTGTTGGAATTGTGGAAAGAAAGGACATCTGAAGAAAGATTGCAGAGCTCCAAAGAAACAAAGAGATGGATAGCAGGAGAGAAATCAAGAAGCAAATGTAACAGGTGATTTGTTAAAAGATGCTTTGATTCTTTTTGTACATAATATTTCTGAGTCTTGGGTAGTAGATTCATTGGCTTCATTTCATGCCACACCCCATAGAAAACATTTTCTAGATTATGTTCAAGGTGATTTTGGACAGATTCATTTGGGTGATGATGCACCATGAAAAATTGTTGGAATGGGAAAGGTAAAAATAAAGCAATGCAATGGAAACCAATGGTTGTTGAAAGAGGTAAGACATGTTCTAGATTTAACGAAAAACTTAATTTCAATAGGGAAGTTGGAAATTAAAAGTCGTATATCCATATTTACAGATAATACATGGAAGGTCATCAAAGGATCATTGGTGATAGCAAAATGAGAGAAGGTAGGTACATTGTATTTATGTACTGGTAATACTTAATATTGTATCTCTTTAGCTTCTATAGGAGTGGATACATCATTGTGGCATCATAGGCTAGGACACACGAGTGAGAAGGGTATGCAGATACTTCGCAAAATAATTTTTTTGCCATATCTTAAACAAATTGATTTGGAATTATGTGAGCATTGTGTTTATTGAAAACATAAGAGAGTCAGATTTCTCAGAGTCAGAAAAGAAAAGAAGAATGAAAGGTTATAGCTTGTGCATACTGATGTATGGGGACCAACTCAGGTATCATCTCTTGGCGGCTCTCATTATTATGTTACTTTTATTGATGATGCAACTAGAAAAACTTGGGTTTATTGCATTCGAAAAAAATCTGATGTTTTTGATACTTTTAAGAAATGGAAAGCTTTGGTTGAGAATGAGGCAAGAAAAAGTTTGAAGTGTCTCAGATTAGATAATGGAGGTGAATATTGCAACAAGGATTTTGATGATTATTGTCCATACCATGGGATTTGTAGAGAGAAGACATTTCCAATAACACTACAAGAAAATGGTGTGTCAGAAAGGATGAACATGACAGTCATGGAGTGTGCAAGGAGTATGAGATTACATGTTGGCTTGCCCTTACAGTTCTGGGTAGAGGTTGTAGATAATTTTGTTTACTTAATAAACATAGGACCTTCAAGCTCTTTGGATGGTACAATTCCAGAGGAGGAATGGACAAGGAAAAAGGTAAACTATTCTTTTTTGAAAACTTTTGATTGTGAAGCATTTGTTTATATTGATAAAGAAAATAGAACAAAGATTAAGGAAAAATCCAAGAAGTGTACCTTTATTGGATATGGTCTTAATGATTTTGGTTATCGATTATGGGATTATGAAAACAACAAAATCATTAGGAGTAGAGATGTCATATTCAATGAGAAGTTCATGTGAAAAGATCAGTTGTAGGGAAAGAAACAGGAAAAAGAAAAACAAGAATACATAGTGCTTGATGAGATCACTGAAAAAGAAATTCCAAAGGAACTAGAAAATCAAAATGTACAACAACAGGAGAAGAAGGTACCTCAAACACCTGCAAGTGTTGTTAGAAAATATACCAGGTTAAGTATACCCCCTGAACGATACTCTCCTTCATTGTATTATTTATTGTTGATTAATTTTGGTGAACCAGAATGTTATGAAGAGGTAATGCAGGTAGACACCAAAAAGAAGTGGGAGCGAGGCATGAAAGAGGAAATGGATTCCTTGGTAAATAACCATACTTGGGACTTGGTTCAGTTTCCTGCAGGTAAAAGAGCATTGCAGAATAAATGGGTTTACAAGTTGAGGGAAGAAGATCGAGGAATAAATCGGTACAAGGCTAGACTTGTTGTAAAGGGGTTTGCACAAAAGAAAGGTATATATTTTGATGAAATATTTTCTCCTGTTGTTAAAATGACTTCAATTATGACTATTTTAAGTCTAGTGGTAGTAAAATATTTTCATCTTTAACAATTATATGTTAAAACAACTTTTCTCCATGGGGATTTGGAGGAAGAGATTTATATGCAATAGCCACAAGGGTATGAGGTCAAAGGGAAGGAGAATTTGATATGCAGGTTGAAGAAGAGCTTGTATGGACTAAAGAAAGCTCCAAGGCTGTGGTATTTGAAGTTTGATAGGTTTATGATAGAACAGGGTTATAGTAGATGCCATTCTGATAATTGTGTTTATTTTAAAAAGATAGAAAATGGAAGCTATATTATCTTGCTATTGTATGTAGATGACATGCTTGTTCCAGGGTCTAATATGAATGATATAAATGTTCTCAAGAAGAAATTAGCTAATTCATTTGCGATGAAGGATTTGGGTGCTGCAAAGAAAATCCTTGGTTTGAGAATAACAAGAGACAAGAAAAATCACAAATTGACATTGTCTCAGGGTGAGTACATAGAGAAGGTGTTGGAAAGGTTCAGAATGCAAAACGAAAAACCAATTAGTACACATTTGGCCAGCCATTTCAAATTAACTAAGGAAATGTGTCCCAAGACACAGGAGGAGATAAAATACATGTCCAGGGTGCCTTATTCATCAACAATTGGTAGTTTATGTATGCGATGGTTTGTACAAGACTAGATATTGTTCATGCAGTGGGAGTTGTGAGCAGGTATATAAAAAATCAAGGTAAAGAACATTGGTAGGCAGTAAAGTGTATTCTTAAGTGTTTGAGAGGTACTACTACTCATGCATTATGTTTTGGAGGTTCAGACACTGTTCTACATGGATATGTTTATTCAGATATGGTAGGTGATAAAGATAGTAGGAGGAGCACCACAGGGTATTTTTTTACTATAGGTGGAACAACAGTAAGTTGGATTCAAAAACTACAAAAGGTTGTTGCACTTTCAACAACAAAAGCATAGTATGTTGCTTTTATAGAGGCTAGTAAAGAAACGATTTGGTTACGGAGGTTTATGGAGGAATTGGTAAAGAAGCAGGAAAATAGCAGGTTGTACTGTGACAGTGAGAGTGCCATTCATATTTCAAAGAACTCAACCTTCCATTCGATGACTAAGAATATACAACTGAGATACCACTTCATATGATCTCCCTTGGAAGATGGACATTTGAAGTTGGAAAAGATACACACTAGCCAAATCCTACAGACATGTTAACAAAGGGAGTAACAAGGGAGAAATTGAGTTCCTACTCAGTTTCAGTTGGTCTTCAAGATTGAATATGAAGATGAGAAATTTTCCAAGTCCAATAAGGTTTAGATTCCAGCATATACAATAGCGATAGAGTTGTTGAGATCAGTCTCCAAGTGGGAGATTATTGATTGTGGAGCCTGATTATCTTCCTGATTCAAAGGTATTTTGTTTTCAGTCATGTTTATACCCCATAAAGTATTTACACCCCAAAAGTATGAACACTCTTCCATGCGGGGGAGTGCAGAGGGGGGTTACCCCCTCTACGGAGTCTGGGGGCAAACGGGTCCCCGGAGGGGGTTCGGGGGCGAAGTCCCCAAAGGAAAAATTGCCTTGTAAATGTATATTGTAATTTCATTGTAAATCTGGACCGTTCATTATAAGGTTGCAGATCTAATGGTATAAATTATGTTAGGGTTTTTTTCCCTAGAAGCCAACCCTCTTTTATGAGGTAAATGTATTTCGGTTAAGGATTATATATCTAATATTGTATTCTGAGATAGGAGACTGTGAGAGAAAGAAGAGGAAGTTACAATGGGTTTGTTGTAGGTTGTATCCATTCATTTGATGGATAATAATAAAGGAAGGACCTGGAAATTTCTCTGGTGGACGTAGGCCACACTGGGTGAACCACGTAAATCTGTGTCTCTATTATATTGTGTATCTTTTGTGTTTTTTTTTTGCATTTGTTTTATTTTATTTCTCCATGGTCCTATTTTTCTAACATCTAATCCTGTGAGTGAATGTATCATTCTCCTCAGTCAAATAAACATGACCACTCTGGGAGAATGTCTTCCTGATGCTACTCATTTTTCCATCACCTTGGACAGAGGCTTGGTGAGAATGTCCACAATATTCTCATCTATGGGTGGGTACTAGAGATTCACTACTCCATTTTGTACCATGTCTCGGATGATCCACAATATTATCATATGTGGGTTTGTACTAGATCTTCACTACTCCCTTTTGCATCATGTCTCAGATGAAGTGATATTTGATCTCAAGCTTATGATCAAATAGTCTTGTAAGAAGTTTCAAAATATATACCAATTCATGACATGTGACACTGTATGCGATATACTCTACCTCTGTTGTACTGTGTGTTACAAAAGTATGTTTCCTACCAAAATAGGATATCATAGTTGATCCTAAGTTGAAGAATCACCTATGGGTCTTTTTCTTCCCACTGCACTCTCTCCCTAGTCAAAATATGTATATCCCTGCAACCTCACTTCACCACCTGAGACATATCTTAAACCATCTCCAACAATACCACATAGGTACCTCAACACATGCTCTATTGTAACCTAATGAAAGTGTCTCAACTCAACCATAAACTAGCTCAGGGTGCTCTCTACAAAGAAAATATCTAGCCTGGTGTTAACCAGGTACATCAAGGATCCAATCAACTAACTGTACATAGTGGGATTCACAAAATCTAAATCTAAAGTGGAATCAATCAACTTCTTCATATTTTTTATCATAGGTATATCCATGGACTTGTAGTACATCATACAAAATATTCTCAAGATCTAAACTATGTACTTCCCTTGTCCAAGGAAGATCTTTCCTGGTCTCTACCACACCTCCAATCCCAAGAAATAATGCATCAAGACAAGATCCTTCATTTTGAACTCTAAGGTCAACTTCCTCCATGAATTAAGAAAATCCTACTGTTTAGTCTATCTCACTGGTTGCTCCCTCTGTGACTAAGGAAAACACCATACCCTAGTCCTCTTGACTGGATTCCTCCTCTGTCACTATAGAAAATTCTACTGAAACAAGTGGATCCTCCCAAGAGGTCTCACATCTCCTAGAAGCCTCCTGCCTCTGAAGTTTCTTTCTGGCCTCCTCAACTCATGAGACTTGTCTATATTTCTTGGAATATTTCCCACCTAAACTTGAGGGGGAACACCCTATGAATGATCAACTCTCCCTCTTCCTGGTCACTACAACATCTCTAGGTAGATCCATTGACCCTATTGGCTCCTCCTGATAGTCTGAAGGATGAACAACTGGACTATAGGGATCTGTACGATCATTTTTCAGAGCCTACTTATCCACACTATTAATATCCATACGAGACACTCTATATCCGAGAAAAGAAATAGTATTTCCAGAAGGCTCTAATTATGTCCTCTTCTCCTTTAGCATATGGATGTATACTTTCATGTACACAACTCCTTGTCTGAATAGTCTATTCCATGTCTCAAATTAAAGACCATCTAATAAGTTTCCACCTGCAACCATCATTATAGATCCCTCTCAAATCTATCACCTGTGACCTTCCTAGAAAAATAACAAGGAAAAGAATAAGAACAATCATCAGTATAGCTCCCTCTTAGAGCTATCACCCGTGACTTGCCCGAAACAAGAACAAGAACAAGAAACAAGAACAAGAAACAAGAACACCAATTTTCTAGTGTTATGACCAATTATTCCTTCATGGTAACCTGCCTGGAACAAAAACCAAAACAAAAATGACAAGGAAAACAACATCTCCATGGTAACCTCCATGGCATTTAACCTTACCCAAAGGGGTAGGAGTCACTATAATTTCCATGGGGTTACTAGGCTAGGGAAGAGATTAATTCATCTTACAAACAAGTGCATCATTAGTACTGGACAATGAGAATTTACATAATTATCATCACACAAACAATATTCAAGTGTTACTAAGAAATCTTACTTAACAGTAATAGACCTATAAAGGTTGTTATCCTAGTTACAACATTCACTTAAGATGCAATAATATAAAAATATTAAATCTGATATGCAAACCTGAAGTCTTGTTGTTGTTGTTCCATTTGATTTCGAGTTGTCATACAATGTAGGAGACACCACCAATGTTTCCTCCAACTCTTAGACTATCCACCATATTGACAGGAAGAAATCACAAAATCTAAAACAAAAGGTTCAATATCCAGGAAAATGTCAATAAGCATGAAAACCCTAAAATTTCAACTTTGACCAAATGTCAATCTGAGAGGTGCAGTAGATGCACTAGGGAAATGTGAGTTTCTTTGTGGTATAATTAGTCCCAATGAATTTGCAATAAGTTCTTAATGATCTTGACAAGTGAAGATCTGTGCAGTGGTAAATTTTATGCAACAACAAATCTGAGACTGTGCAGTGACAAATATCAACAAAGCTATGATATCATGTTGATTTTTCTAATTTCCAGACTATTATCATAAAATAATTACACACTGAAAATTTCAACTGAAATAAAATTGTAGTAGAATAACAAAATTATAGAGAGATAGTCATGCACAATAGACACACTATTTTTACCCGAGGAAACCCAACCTTGGGAGAAAACACAACAACTTTTCTTAAGAAGAATTCAAGCCAGAAAGTACATCACCATTCAATGAATAAAATAGAATATAGAAAGTTGCACCCTAGTGTGAGGAATATCCCTCAAGGATAACACAACACTAGACAAGGATAACACTCCACCAAAACAGTTGTCAAGATTCTCTAGGAAATATTTTGTTGGAACTGTTGTTGTTTCACTACAACTACTAGACTTGCGCACTAGCTGAGGAGAGTTGTGAGATGTGTAATAATGAAATGATCCAACCTTTATTTATATTAATCTGAGTCACCTTTATTTAATTGTGGGTTTGACTTATTCTTTTGTCCACAATAATTAATTTAATTCTTTTCTGGGGTTTCTTTAATATTTTAATGGTCTTTGACTTGTCTTATTGGTTTTCTTCTTTTACTATAAAAGTTGTTCTTGAGCCATGTTCATGATCCTTCTCCACACAATTGTGTTTAGCACCTCGGGTATTTTATCCATTCTTGTCAAATAACAGTGAATAAGGACAAAGACCACACCAGGGTCATTCACCATAGGTACACCAATGTGAGTGAGTGTCAGCTTGATACTATCTGACACGTGGAAAGAACCTCAATCACCTTGTCCATATCACTCATTTTCATTATCAAGGAAGGACTACACCTAGGCCCATTTACCACAAGTACACCCTTGTGATAAATTTATCCTATCTCCCTTGGTCTGCAACCCATTCTAGGAGAAGGTCTTCCTAATGCTTACTAGGGCCATTCACCACAGGTACACCCCTGTGGGTGAGTTTCTACTTGATGCTACCACACATTGGAGTAATTCTATTGCCTCGATTATTTTGTCCTTTGAATACTACACTTGGGATATTCACCACAGGTACACCCCTATGAGTGAATATTTTCCTGATGTTGCCTCCTCGAGAACCATCAACACCTAAAGTATTTTTTCCTTTGAAGACTACACCATAGTGTTTTATCCTTCGAATACTACACCAGATCCATTCTCCACTGGTAAAATCACCATGACCAATCCCAAGAGAATGTATGCTCGATGCTGCCCAAACATCAACATGAAGCACACCTTACCCATCACTCCTTACACTTGATTGGGACTTCGACAACCAAACTATCATTGACCTGAAGAAGAGAAAAATGATGTTTGAAGTAGAATACTTGAAAATTATTGAACCTTTGGATCCTACTGAAGGAAGAAGATATGTAGAACCAGTAAAAGGAAAGGAGCTTGAAAACCTGTATAACATGATTGCACAGATGGATGATTATGTGAACCCTAAAGTTGAATGGATGATTATGTGAACCCTATGGTCATGTGCATCAGATTCAGAATAATCTCTGGAGAATTGATAATATATATTGCACGAAGTATCTACAAGGAAATTTTCTTGAATTACCCACATGTTGCAATGGATTTGAACTGAGGTATATGATCCTCCAAGGTATGATGGACTAACTGATGTAGCTTCTTTTATAAGAGAATTTGAATTTAAAATACTATACCAAAAGAGATTATTAATGTTATATGTCATGCTAAAAGAAACCCCTGCAAGATTGTGGGATGCGCATAAGGATGGAATAAGAGATTGGAAACAATGTAGAATACTATTACAAGTCAAGTCCAGGACAAAGAATGAAGCTACTATGTAGAAGTATATAGGATTGAGATTCCTGATAGAGCATGTTACACAGTGTACTGTTGCAACATGGAATAAATTACCCAGGAAAGAATGGACACATTTTTGTGTACACACCTTAGACACAATCTCGAAGAATTGGTACTTGGAATTGGAAGTGAGTAGAGAAACTACAAATTAGGCAGAATTAACAAAGAATTTCAAGGTAAATTTTAGTTTTTAAAATGATTCTCCTTTGTTTGAATTAGCTTTACAAGTCATCAAGAACAAAAAAATTTCAGTAGAAGATTTAGTAGAACTAGTACCTATATGTAGCGTGCATAGATATTCGATGACAGTTGGAGAAGTTTTACACTATTATAATGTTGTTGAAGAAGACCAAGAGGAGGACGAAGACCCCAGAAATGTGAAAATACTAGAAATCGAGGGAGAGCACTCAGTAGAAGGACCACATCTTGAATCAGATGTGTATGCAAAGCCATTGAGAATGCATGGACTAAATATTGGTACAGAATATAAGCCCAAATTCACAAAAAATAGGAGACTATTGGAATGATGATACTATGGAGAATATAGCGGACTTACTGTGTGAGTATCAGGACCTGTTTTCGACTACTTTTTCAAAGTTGAAATGGATTGTTGGGGATATTGGAGAGATGAAGATCTCCTTGAAGCCATATTCAAAACTACTGAAGCAGAGGCCATACAGATTGAACACGGTGTATAAGAAGAAGGTGAAAGTGGCGATAGATATGATGTTGGAAGCTAGAATTATTGAACATGTCGCAGAATCATAGTGGATTATCCCAATGGTGGTTTAGGATAATAAGACATGAGGGATCATAATTTGTGTAGATATAAGTAAATTAAACGATGCCTTCTTACATGATCCATTTCCTACATCGTTTATATATGTAGTGTTGGAGAATGTAGGGGGGACATAAGCAAATCCATTCACAGATGGATTTTCAGGATATCATCAAATCAAGATTGATCAGAAAGATAGATATCATAATACATTTGAGACAGAGTGGGGATGTTACCAGTACACAGTTATGCCTTTTGGATTGAATAATGCACCAACAATATTCTCTAGAGTGGTTGTAGAAGCATTTAAAGAGTTCATCCATAAGTTCTTAGAAGTATACTTAGATTACTAGATGATGTTTAGTTTGTTGCAATATCATATTGAGATTTTTTTCTTGATGTTGGATAGGTGTAGGCAGTTTTAGATATCTTGAATTTAAAGAAGTACATTTGTTGTGCGTCGTTTGGTATCTTATTGGGCCATGTAGTGTGTAAGAAATGATTGTTGGTAGATCCCATGAAGAATGTTGTGATTGTTGACTTACCACCACCTACCTTAGTGAAACATTTATGAGCGAAGTTGCCGTATACACGGTATTACAAGAAGTTCATTAAAGGATATGCATAGAATACAACCTTGATGGAATATTTCTCAAGAAGGAGAACAAGTTTCAATGGAGTGACGAATGTCAGGAAGGTTTATATACTTTGAAGTAGAAATTGGTTACCGTGCCGATTTTGATATTTCCAGATTGGAAGAAGGAGTTTCATGTTCATGTGGATGCATCATCTATAGATTTAGGAACAATGTTAGCTCATCCTAGAGGAGGAGATATAGATCACGCCATTTCCTTTGCAAGTAGGAAGTTGTCAACTACATAATAGAACCATACTACGACAAAATGTGAAGGATTAGCAATAGTGCATGCACTGCATAAGTTCATACATTACTTGTTGGTTTCACACTTTAATATGTACATAGACCATTCTAAGATAAGATATTTGGTCAATAATCCAATGTTGGGGGGAAGAATATGCAGATGACTAGTATTATTTCAAGAATATGACTATGAGGTAATTGTGAAACCAAGGAAATTTAATTCAGGACCGGATCATTTATCATGCATACTATCAGGAGAAGATGCAGGCAACATGGATGCAAACTTACCAGCCGTGCACTTATTTTCAATACAAATGGTTGGTGACTATTTTATAGACATAGTTCAGGTCTTGGGCATAGAAATAACCCCACCTTATTTTATAGTTGCACAGAAGAAGCAATTAGTAGTTAAGGCCACACATTATCAAATTATAGTAGGAATTTTATACAAGTTAGGCACATATGGTATTCTGTGACCATGTGTATTAGAAGATGAAAGAAATAAGATATTTTCATAGGCACATGAAGGGGTTGTAGGAGGACACTACGTAGGAAAAGAAACAACTCAAAATAATTTGCACGTATGATTATGGCGGACTACCCTTCATAAGGATGACAAGGAATTTTGTAATACGTGTGATGTTTTCCAAAGAATTGGGAAGCCTTCCAGGAGATATGAGAATTTGTTAGTACCACAAGTGACATTACAAGCTTTTGATAAATTGGTAGTGGACTTTGTTGGGACAATCAATCCATGAACGAAGAGATCAAGATCCAGATTCATCATTGCTGCAACATATTATTTGACCAGATGGGATGAAGTAGAACCAGTGAGAGATTGCAGCATGGAGACAACTGCGTGATTTTTGTTTTAAAAAATGGTGACATCATTTGGATTCCCAAGAATACTTATGAGTGATCAAGGAACTCATTTTTTGAATAGCACGATTGTAAGATTGATAGAGGAGTTTTAGATTCATCATCAAAAGAGAACACCATATGATCCTCGATAAAATGGAATAGTGGAAGCATTCAATAAGATACTATATCCTGCACTGATGAAGGTGTGTAGGTCGAGAGGACTAGTACATGAATATTCCAATAGTGTTATGGGTGTATACGTCTACAAGTAATAAGTTGACAACATAGACCCCATTAAGACTAGTGTATGGACAAGAAGTTGTTATTCCTATGGAATTCATAGTACCGAGCCTGTGAATTGTTGTGCTGACATAGCTTACAGAATCTAGCGCAATGGAAAAGAGATTTTCAGAGCTAGTTGAGTTGGAAGAAGACTAGTTTTTCATAGTTTTCCATCAACAAGTTCAAAAAGAGCACGAGAAATCATGGCATGATAGGCATATTAAATAGAAGAAACTTCAGACATGAGACTTAGTTTTTCTTTACGACAACAAGTTTTTACAGCACCTGGGAAGTTTCTGATACATTGGCTGGGTCCATATGTGATCAGGTTTGTGACAAATGGAGGTGTTGTTCAGTTGAATAAACTGAATGGAGAAGTTGTGTAAGGGATGATTAACGGTAGTCAGATGAAACTATATAGGGAAAGTCGTACTTATGTGCACTAGTCGGAGCGCATAGTATGTGTACCATAGTATTTGTATTACAGTGTATTATAGAAGAAAAAGAAAAGAAAAAAAAAAAATTGAAGGATGACATGATGTACAAGGATAAATGACTAAGGATATAAATCCATAAATTGTCACAGAGATGTAGAAAGAGGAAAGAAACTATGCACAAGAAGGAAAATTGAAGTGCAATAAAGAGAGAGGGAAACACATTAAAGAGCATACATGATGGGACAAACATTAAAGAGCGATCATAACGACAAATTAGTGGAGACACATGGTCATAAATGAAGGGAAACAAGAAAGATGTGGACAAGCTAGAAAATTGAATGTATGATCCACTAGAGGATACATAATGATTTCTGAATATGGAAATCATTACGTGAGAGTACAATCAGATGGGAGTGGAAATGAAGGACATGCAAAGGAAGATAGCAGATCGTGACAAGCTATAATAGTAGAAAAGGGGTGATAAGGAAATCATATTCGAGAGAATAGAGATTCAGTGGTGAAGAGAAAGTCAGGTGTGGTTCAAAGGGTTATGGCGTCAAAAAAAGAAAGAGCTTCCACAAGAGCCACAAAGAAGCAATGTGGTAAGAAAGCAGTAGCGCAGTAAAAAGAGATGAGGGAACAGTAGCAGGCTCATGCGTAGAAGATAAAAACACTACAGGAAGAAGCATATCCAAGGTTGGAAAACTTCCCGAGAACAAGAAGGAAGTGAGGTCGTAAACATAAAAGGATAAAGAAGAAGAGAAAGAACATGAAGAACAAAGGAATATAACTTGTTGCGTAGTAAGAACTTGGGTATTGCAACATTTGCGATACTTGAGAAACAAGAAAATGATATACCCAAATTGAAGGAGAAAGTTAAGAAGGAATTCCACACTTATTCGACTCAGTTACTTCCTAGGAAGAAAGTCTTAAGTTATCATTACTGTAGAAGAGATATCAACACAAGCAAGGGAAAAGATCACAACTGCAAGGGACAAAAATTCATGAAGACCTTGAAGAAATCCTAAAGTGGATTGGGACGAGCCACAAGTGAGTGTTGGGGGAATGTTGGAGTAGGGCATTTTAGGTAATTTTTGGTTTGCGCAGGAGCAAACTACATGATATGTTGGCAAAGGTGCAATGCGTGCATAAGACAATTAAATCAAATTGAGGAGCCAATGTATGGAAGAAGGAAGTTAGTTGGTAGTAGTTAGACCATTTGGTCCATTTTGTAATGGGATAAGCCCTAATATCAATGTATAAATATGTATTGTTGTGGGTAGAAAGTAGAGTGAGTTGATCAAGTAATGAGCTATTGTTAGAGTCAGAGATGAATAGTGAAGTGAAATATGAGAAAATGAGCTAAGTGTGCATTGTATGGGTGAATGACTACGGAATTTCGGGTAGAACCGATGCATCTTATTTGAGCGTAGTGCACACCAGTGTAAGGATTGAACATGAATGAATAATATACAAACTCAGTGGTTGTGGACGTAGCCCAGTTTTGGGGTGAACCATGCTAAATATTTGTGTCAAGATTTATGCTTTGATGTGTTTATTTTATGTTATGTTTATGGCACACAAGTAATGCATGGATGGTTAATATGAATATGTATTTGATGGTTCCATGCATATATTGAATGGTTAAGTGAGATGAATATGTCATAGGTTGTTATGTTGTTATGATTTCACAAACAAGGTATATTTCATGTTGAATGAATGCTAAGTAATAATGAATGTTAGAATGGTCCCCATTCCCTTCATGATTGCAGAAGCCTAGTTCCTGTAGTCCCCATAGGTACCTCGGGTGTGAATTCAGCTGCTTGTGGTTGATGTCTAAAGGGCTAGTATCTTGGGGTTTGTTTATGAATTAATGTTGAACCCCGGGTCTTCCTACTACGTGCCAACACATGGAAAGTCAAGGAAAGGCATGGCATGGTAAGGCAAGGCATGACATGGCATGGAAAGGAAATACAAGTCAATGAAAGGCATGGCATGGCATGGAAAATGAAGGAAAGGAAAGGCATGGCATGGAAAGAAAAGTAATTTCATGACATGGCATGGCATGGCATGGAAAGGTAAGGCAAGGCATGGCACGGCATGGTAAGACAAGACAAGGCATGGAAAGGAAAAGAAATGAATGGAATGGAAAGGAAAGGCATGGCATGACATGGAAAGGCAATGCAAGACATGTCATGGCATGGAATGGAAAGGAAAGGAAAGTCGAGGAAAGTCAATGCATGACATGGCATCGCATGGCATGGAAAGGCAATGCAAGGAATGAAAAGGCAAGGAAAGGTAATGCAAGGAATGGCATGGAATGGCATGAAAAGAAAAGGTAATGAAAGACATGGAATGGCATGGCATGGCAATGAAATGTAATGCAAGGTATGTCATGTCATGGAATGGCATGGAAAGTGAAGGCAAGGAAAGGAATGGAATAGAAAGGCAAGGCATGACATGGCATGGAAATTCATAGAAAGGCAAGGTAAGGTATGACATGGAAATGCAAGGCATGGCATGGCATGGCATGGAAAGGAAAGGAAATGAAAGGCATGGAAAGGCATGGCATGGAAAGTGAAGGCAAGGAAAGGCATGACATGGCATGGAAAGTCACGGAAAGGCAAGGAATGGCAAGGAAAGGTAAGTTATGGCATGGAAATGCAAGGCATGGCATGGCATGGCATGGAAAGGAAAGGAAATGCAAGGCATGGAAAGGCATGGCATGGACAGTAATGGAATGTAAAGGAAAGGCAGGGCATGGACAGTGAGGGAAAGGAAAGGCATGGTATGGAAAGGCAAGGCATGGCATGGAATGGAATGTCATGGAAAGGAAAGGCATGGCATGACATGGAAAGGAAAGGAAAGGCATGGAAAGGAAAGGAAAGGCATGGCAAGGAAAGGCAATACATGGCAAGGCATGGCATGGCATGGCATAGAAAGACTAGGCATGACAATGCATGAAAAGCCAAGGCATGGAATGGAATGGCATGAAAAGGAAAGGTGTTGGCATAGGGGCAGACCCAAGGTTCAACGCTTAACATCGTACCAACAAAACCCTGACTACTGGCCCTTTCAGAAACATCTGTGAAGCAGGCGAGGTCTCACTTGAGGTAAAAGCAAGGGGGGTTATAGGACGTAGATGTCTGTAACCAAGATGGGACACAGATCTATGATAATAACACTTTGTAGAGTACTCTATTAACACTTAGGAACAACATGCATTAGTTCATTAGCCTTATTAACATCGCAGAACATATCTAAGATAGATCGGCGTAGTAACAAATGACAATATACCCAGGGCACTTAAAATTATAAGTTAGATCTAGCATCCATTCAACCTTAACACAAGTAAATAACTAAGCAACAAAAAATCTATCTATCATACATAATAATCAAGGCACTAAGTAGATAAATAACATGAATAACACAACACAAAGCACACCAAAGACACAAGATATACATGGTTCACCCGAGTGTGGGGCTACGTCCACCAACCGCTTCGCCTTATTGATTATTAGTCAATATATTACATTTAGTTACTCATGTTCACTAAGCCATAGATTCAAGCTTCGCACTAGACATGAGATTTTCACACTGAGCACCAGATCCTCCTTCCAAAACTAGGTCAAGGCACCCAACCAACTCTCTATTGAGAAAAAATCCTTAACACATATACATTTTGTTGCACAAAGAAACTCAAACTACTTGCACTTAGCTATGAGAAATTCCCTCTTATTAGATTGCTACTTCTACCATACATTCTTACTTATTTATTCTTTTACAATCCCTTACAATAAGGCCTAATCATGGGTAAACCCTATGGGCTGACATCCCATAATCCCATTAAAACATTCCTAGAGCACCCCTTACTGGGTCCACATAGCCCACAAAATCGGTGAGATCCACAATCTTAGCTCCACCTAGATGCTCCATCTTCGACCATCGTGTCGAAGTCCAAAATTGGGTCAACTATGACAAAGGTTTCTTCAAAACTTGGTCGAGGGCCAACAGGTCCCCAACACTCACATGTGACTCATCCAAATTCACTATGGTCCAGACAACGTTGCTTCGAAGGCCTCAAGCTTAAATTGAGTTGCCTCGACTTGATTCTTTTCCTGAGCCTCCTACTCAGCAAGCTCCTAGATTGTCTGCTCAGTAACAAGCCTTTCCAGGTGTTGTTCTACTGATGCAACCACTTGGTCCAATTGCAATCCCTATCCATCAATCTCTTAGAACATATGGTAGGCTTCATCCTACACCGGTTGTAGCTTCTGCATGAATTCCATCACCTTTCCCTAGAGGGAAATGATATGTTGCTGCACTGCGTAGTGCTCTTGGGATCTCTTCATTCTTTCAACTACTGTGAGTAGCTTCATCTACGCCTGTACTAAAAATACATGTTGTTGCGCCTCCTATAACTGTGCTTCTTGCTTCCTTAGCTTTGGATCCTCTGCAAGGCGTTCATATGTTTGTGCACTTCTATCACTCAGTTTTTTGCATTCCAAGGCTAGGGATCTTATTCTTACAATTGTGTTCTTAGTGGTCTCCTCCCTCTGGTCACGCACCTCCTGCGGAGTTCTCAATACTGCTTGGGCCTCCAGTTCTATTATTCTAGCCTAAAGCTATTGGTCGGTCTCAATGAGCTTCACCACTTGAGCCTCGACCTAATCCTCCTATGCCAAGCCTCACACAAAGTGACATGCCTTACTCACTACTTCTTTTACCATGGCCCACTCTGTAAGAAACTACTCCTTTTCTCTTTATAGATGGGATTTTTCCTCCTAGAGCATTGCCTAAAACTCTTCTATCTCACTTTCATAGGCAGTTAGACTGTACCGCGCTACTTGTAATTGTTCTAAGGATTCATCTTTATCTTGTTTCAAGGATTCTGTAGCCTTCTCCTTCTCTTCCTGGATTCTCTGAAGTTGAGCTTCTATCACATCCGCAAGTTTTCTTAATTGGGCTGGTTCATTCCCCAATTCTGTAATCTGTGATGAGGAAGGCGCGGTGGGTACCGCGTGGACAAATTGAATAGATTTGTGTACTTCTTTTAATTCCTTTTCGATCCTTCCATATAAATCCTCCTTCTTCTCTCCATATCTCTCCAAGATTTCCTTGGAATCTTTCTCCATATCTCTGCAGACTAGACTGATATCATCCTCCATGAGCGTGGCCTCCAACTGGGGCTTAATAGCACGCATATTCTTCCTTGATGAAGGTTTCTTTGAAGAAACCTTCCTCTTCTGCGATGTGATTGTTCCAGTAGGGGGGTCTTTAGGTGGTGTATCTTCACCTACTCCTTGTTCTTCTTCTCTATACCATCTTCCTTTTCCATCAGCTTCATCTTCTCCTTGTCCTCTAACTGAGCCAGACCCGTTATCTTTAGAAGCATTGTCCTCCTCATCGCTCTCTATATCGTGGATTTTCTCTTGATTTTTCTTCTTCGTTGTCCCACTGGACTATCTGACATGCTCGACCCGGGTGACTATGGGTCTTCCGATGGTTTCAGTGTCGGAGAGTTCTGCATCAACGACATGCACAAGAAATTCCTCCAACCACTCCTTTGTGATCGAATCCATGTCTTCATTTATCAGCTTGTAGTATGACTGTAACTCTTCCTTGTTCTCATCTCTGCATGCAGTGATGTAGATGAAATGAGGATCTGCAAAGAACTTTTCTATTGGTCGATACTGATGTAGGGTGCACAGTGTCATGCGCGGAAATGATTCGATGGAAACCTTCAATTGCTCGTAGTATGCATGAAACACATTATTGGACTACCATTGCTTCATCATGTCATTGGTGTACCACAAGGTTGAAAATCGAGCGGCCAATGGATTCGAGGGTTTGATATCTGGGAAGGTGTCTCCTTTAGGCATTTTCCAAGTGATAAATGTGATCAAAATGATTACCCAGCTGTAGTGGAATTCATATCCCAAATCTTGGGATTTGCGACAATCTTTCTCTATTTCATTGACAAGGTATCTCATCGAGTTCATCTGCATGCCCTCCACACATTTTCTTGCGATTTCCACCACAAACCAGGTGCCCTGTGTGGGGTGGTTCTTCCTTACGAGCTTGCCAGCTATGAGTTGGCAAGTGAGGCGCACTACACCATCATGTATAGAGGCTTTATTGTAACCTCGATTTCCTCTTCCAACTTATCTGTAAGATTCCTTGATGCGCTGTGCCAGGAAACAGTCTGAGACCTTCCCTGGATAAAACCACTGAGGGTTAGGTCCCTTCATACTTAAGCCTATGATATGGTGGATCAACATCGGATCTGTTATCACCATAACAATTTTCAGACAAAGTCGAGGTCTCGAAAATTTAGCGAGGAGATACATCGTTGTCGAGGCATGATAGTTTGGAGAAGAATGGTCACATATAGCGGTGCATGGAAAAATATAGCAGACACGTGGAAGTGATGGGACCCGAACAACCACAGATCTTAGGTGTCATAGATCAACGGTCAAAAACCATATCGGGCATTGAAATAGCACGAGAGTTATTTGTTCTAAGGCAGGCCAGGGAAAACACCATGTTTGTGTTTCATGGGAACGTGGCACCTTTAGAGGTACATCGGGGTGAAAAGCAGTCTACCTAAAACTATCTTCCCAAAATCCCCAATGTCGGAAGTTGCTAAGGCTCGATGGACCGTAGATCTTGGAGTGATCCAGATCAATGGCCAAGACGCATATCGAAGATTGAAGCAGTGCAGAGGATACATTTTTGAGGGCAGGCCAGAGAAATACCACGGTTTCAAAATGTGGACATGCAAAGCTCCCTAAAGTATATCAGGGGAAAAGGGGGTGAGCGCGAAACCTCTCAACCACACCCCGATGTCACGTGTTATAATGCCATTTGATTATGAAAAAATCAACAATTCATGTGGGGAAAGGCGATGGCCGGTCAAATCACCTCATGCCACTTGTTCAGGTACTTTACGTCCATGCGATGCCAGGTAAGCACCACCAGATAAGCACCACTAGATAACTAAATCAAAGACTCATCATTCGAAATAGATTGACCAAACGTGATAAAACATTGTACCTGCAGGTACTCTTGTCAGCAATTCATGATTGAAACTCAACAACTATCTCTCTTCAAAATAGGGATGGCGTTATTCTACTCTGGGGAATCAACGCTTCATTCGTAAGTAGATTAATATCAAACTAGATCAACTTCCTAATTTCTATGAAGTTAAGGAAGATGAAAATCGTGTTTTCTACAAAACTGGGAGACATGGACAAAGTCGATCAAACAACATCCATTGAATCGAGGCTTTCAACTAAGATGGAAAATCCATCAATGAGTAAGAAAGAGAAGTCGATTACATGGATATTAGCAACCGAATTTCATACTAACAATACGACAGAACAAGAATCATAGGTTAGAATAAATCCTATCATGAGGGATTTAATTATCAATGGACACATGGATAGGCGCTACAAACAATTAGTAAAGAGGAAGTGAAGCAAGCGATAGAAGACAAGAATCGAAGCTAAGGCAGTCGAAAGCGTTGGGGAAAATCAACCAGTCTGGTTGAACACTCTAAAAGAAGAAATCGCCAAGATGGAATAATTTCTTAGGTTGTATTGTGTACGTTTCAAAAAAATTTGGACATTTGGCATTCAATGAAAAACGCCTCAGATATGTCACACCTGTTTATAATGCTCCCTATAGTGTAGGAGAATAGTTGTTATGCGTTACTCTTTTGTGTAATCGATCTCTATATTTAGACTATGGGGAAGGTGAGTCGTTTTGAATTCCACATGTAAATTTTCTATATAGATCATTCCAAGGATAAAGAAAGTATGGAGGAAAAATGGGGCCTGCCCTCGTTGCAGTTATACTTTGTAAAATCATGGAGCTAAACTGGATATACGATGTAGAAGAAATTTTTAAATTGTTTATGAAAAGATTCTAATTGGTTGTGATATGAGTTCTATCTACTTTCATAGTGTGTGCTTCCTGTGTCTTTAAATTTCCATTTACAATTTCTTCATTTAAATTGGAGAGTTAAAAGTCTGGAATTCATCTGATGATGCTCTAGAATTAGCAATTTAAATTCATCTGATTCTTTTCTCAACTAATTTAGAATTCATTTTAATATGCTCTGATGTGGTTATCTATTTACCTTTTTCTTCTTTTTCCATGCAAATTTCAATTTGAAAACTCAAACTCATTGCATTACTTAGCCTTTCTCCTCTAGATAGCTCTAATGACCTACTACTACTTTACCCATTTCTGATTCCATAGCCCAAATGTCACCCCCATTTCTTCAGCAAATTTATAATACACCCCCAACATAAACCAAATCTAGCCACTGATTATCAAATAAATACCAAGTGACATGAGAGATCCCTCTCTAAGTTGAGCAGGCTAGTGTCATAGCTCTAAAGCTAGTTGAAACAATTACCTCTGTCATTTTTCTATCAGCTGAACAAAATATACAGAGTGCTAACATTCTAGGGCCATTGTCAAGGATGACATGGTTGACTTCTAAGGTCTGAGAGCAGAAGACACTTGGAAACATATTATCTTTATTCCTGCTCTTGTGACTCCACACATTGGAAAATCAGTTTGAAGGTGATTCCACTAGTAGAAGAATCCAAAAATTTAAATTTTCAATGGTGACTCCACTCTCAATACAGAATCCAGCTTCCAAAACATTATTGGTGACTCCGCTCAATCTTCAAATGTAATTCAGAGACTCCACCGGAAAATGAGATCCGTTGACATAGGTATGAAAAGACATTATGGAAAAAAACAAGTACTTAAAATTAAATTTTTTCCAAGGCATTTTATTGTTTGTTATAAGTTGCCTCTGCTCCTTCCTTGAACATGCCAAAATTTTTTTTCTTTACTTGATGCATTCTAATGATGATCATGAGAATCTTGCAATTTCTTATCCTCCTCCTAAAGTTGTACATTCATATCCTCACTGTATCACTGATTTTGATAAAAAATTCCATCTGGGCCATGTGATGACCATAACCAAGTTGATGAGCCTCATGAAACCAGGGTTTATATTTCATGTCCTGCACTAGATCCAACACCCTCCAAGACTCAACATAGATACATAACTTTAATTTACCCCCAATCCTTCATGATTTTCCTCCAAAACACTATGAGTACCTACCTGTGTTTGATGGGGAACCTTATACCATCTCAGCTGAAAAAAACATACAGGGGTTTGAGCATTTTATAGATTTGTTTGAGATTGATCATGATGATGTTAGTATGAGAGCCTTATCTCAATCCTTAAAGGGTGATACCAAAGACTGGTTTAAACATTTGTAGCCAAAGACAATTAGCTCATGGGAGGAATTGAAAAATGTCTTTTTAAAGTTTCGGGGCAGGAATAAATATTTGGATCTACATCTCATAGAGTTCTATGACTTGAAAATTCAGACAAATGAAACTATTTTTACATTTAGCAAGAGGTTTTCCAATATTTACTACAATTCATCCAAAGAAATTCAACCCACTGAAGTTGCTACCATGCTCCATTATGCAACTACTCTTCATCCAGATTTGTCTTTCCTCTTGATGGAAATAAGACCTAAGTCCTTACAACAAATGTTTAATGATGCTCAGGACATTCAACAGAACATCCAAGCATGTAAACCGATCCAAAATGAGGGGTTGAATGCTCAAGAACATGAAAGTGAATATGAACAGAAAATAGTTGATTGGAATCTTGAGCATAGAATTGACAATATCATAGGTCCTGTTGAAGTTTTCAATGCTAATGATTTTGCAAAAAATTGTATTCCACTTGTTGAAAGAAGAGGTGTTAATTTAGCTTCTAATCCATCCCATGATAAGCAGGGGGATGATTGTTTTATGTATTCATTTGTAGACAGACAAGAAGATGAATTTGCAAATCAGTCTGTTGAAGAGCAGGTTGATGTTCGAATTTTGTTCTTGTTGGATGACAAAACATATATTGTTGATTTTTCTATATATGATGAATATGATGACAATTATGAGGCTGACTTCCTATAACAACCAACTGCATGTTCTCTATCATAAAATGTTCCTTTTTAGCAGTATAATGAGAGCAATCAACCTACATGTCACAGTTACAAAGAAGAAAATATTGAATAAGCTTAAGGGAATTCTTTACCTTTATGATTTTATTCATTCAATTGTTGAAATAAAATCCTAAGATCATCATTGAAGCAAAGGAATGTGTGTTGATGCCAAACCACACTAATTCACTGGAACAAATTGGAAAGATATTGCAGCAATCTTCTCATGTGTCTGGCAACCCTGTTACTTGTTATGTATAAGATCTTGTCAGTTCAAAATTGCAGCCATTGGTCGAAGATAAATCTGAAAATGGGTGTGTTCAAAAATCCAAAGGAATTGGATACAGTGAAGAAAATGAAGGAGGTTTTGAATCAGGTGAAATAATCTTGCCATTATGTTTTGCTTCTTTCAAATTGCCAAAGAAAAATGTTTATAATGTTTCAAATCAAAAATCCTCCAGGCATGATGTTGAATATGAAGAGGAATTACAAATGAAAACTATCTTCCTTTATGTGTTTCTTCCTTTGAATGGTTGAAATCAAATCATGATATAACAAAAGAAACAGGGAAGTCTGACTGCATTCACAGGGGCATTTCTTTACATGAGGAAATTGTTATCAGTAAAGAAGACCAACAACACTCACATTCACTAAATGATCTTGTATTTGATTACTTGAAAGGATATTCCAATTCAGAGTTGCAACCTATGCTTAACCACAAAATTAAAAGTGAAGAAGAAGCTGATCAAAAAATTGTTGTTAAAGGTTATTTTCCTTCTCCTAAAACTAACATAGATATTCAACAATATTTCCAGCAAGACAAAGTGTTTCAAAGTTGTCTTTCTTCCCCTGAAAATGACATGGTGGTCCAATTTCTAAGTGGCCTAGACATGTATGAGGATTCTAAAAATGCATCTATGGAGACTCCAAGAAGTGAAAAAACAAATGACATAGAGTTTCAGGAAAGCAACAAAACAACGTCTGCCATTTCTCAATTAGAGATACAGAAAGATAATAAAAGGGATGGTGCACATGATATGGCTGTCATATTTGAATATGTTCAATAATGTATGAATGTTTTTGTTGATATGTATGGAAGAATAGACACACCTATTGCTAGCATTTCATTCGAAAATATTCCCAAGATGGAAGAAATGAAGCAAGAGAAAAAAACACTTGTGAAGGAAGCTTGTTTTTCTGTCTTATCTCTTATAAAGGAAACATTATTTTATTTGTTTCATGATTCCATGGCACATCATATGAAATTTTTTTATAATCAAGATCTACAGAGGATAGTGGGTTGCAAGCTTAAGGATAAAGGGAGTGACGAATTGGTGTATGTATTAAATATGGGTCGCTTTACACCAGGTGATTTTCTTCAGGCATGGTTGTCTTACGTTTTAAGAAACTATTACTTCCAGACTTCTCATCAAACCTGTCAGTTTCTTTATGGAAATCAACAGGTTAAATCACATGAAAACAAGAATGCGGTGGAAGGGGTGAAATGGAATAGTTGTTTTGTGCATGTTTTAGAATATTCATTTGCAGTTTTCTTGGAGAAAGTAAATAGTCCAAATGTTTTTGATTTTTTGAGATTTGGATTTATGGATGGAGTTTTGAATGAATTGTCAAAAAATATTTGGTACAAGCAAGTTCAAAGAAAACAAACAGTCGATAAAATGTTGTCATGGTTGCATTGTTATTATGATTTCACTTGATTTGAAGTTTGTTTCAACAGTTAGGGTAGGTAGGAGTGTGTGAATAAGATTGTTGGTCAAGGATTCTTTTTTAATTTCTAGTAGTATGTACAGTTAGATTCTAGCGATATTTTTTGTTCAACATCCAGTTGAGAGTAGTGTACAAAGTTCGGTTTTAAAATTGACACTCAAGCTCCAAGACGTAACAGGGTACCTTTAATTGTTTTTAAAGAAGCCCAATCAAGAAGACACCGTTTCTACAATTCTTTGCTACTTCATAGGGATGATAGCATCCCCAATAGGAGCCTATGTTATCATCATAACAATTTTCAGACAGGGTTGAGGTCTCGGAAATTTAGCAAGGAGATACATCATTGTGGAGGCATGATAGTTTAGAGAAGAATGGTCACATATAGCGGTGCATGGAAAAATATAGAGGAGACATGGAAGTGATGGGACCTAGACAACCACAGATCTCAGGTGTCATAGATCAACGGTCAGAAACCATATCGAACATTGAAATAGTATGAGAGTTATTTGTTCTAAGGAAGGCCAGGGAAAACACTATGGTTTTGTTTCACGGGAACGTGGCACCTTTAGAGGTACATCAAGGTGAACAATGGTCTACCTAAAACCGTCATCCCCAAATCCCCGATGTCATAAGTTTCTAAATCCTGGTGGATCGTAGATCTTGGAGAGGTCCAGATCGATGGCCAAGAAACATAGAGGATATTGATGTAGCGCAGAGGATAAATTTTTGAGGGAAGGCCAGGGAAATACCACGGTTTAAAAACGTAGACACGTGACACTCCCTAAATTTTATCGAGGGGAAAAGTAGGTGAGCGTAAAACCGTTCAACCACACCCCGATTTCATGTGTTCTAATTCCATTTGAATACGAAAAAATCAACAATTTGTGTGGGGAAAGGAGACCATTGGTCAAATCACCTCATGCCACTCGTTGAGGTATTTTACATCCATGCGATGCTAGGTAAGTGCCACCAGATAACTAAATCAAAGGCTCATCATTCGAAATAGATTGACCAAACGTGATAAACCATTGTACCTGCAGGTACTCTTGTCAGCAATTCATGATTAAAACTCAACGACTATCACTCTTCAAAATATGGATGGCGCTATTATGCTCCAATCAACGCTTCATTCGTAAGTAGAGTAATCTCAAATTGGATCAACTTCGTAATTTCTTTGAAGTTAAGGAAGACAACAATCATGTTTTCTGCAAAACTGGGAGACATGGACAAAGACGATCAAACAACATTCAGTGAACCAGGACTTTCAACTAACATGGAAAATCCATCAATGAGTAAGAAAGAGAAGTCAATTGCATAGATATTAGCAACTAAATTTCATACTGACCCTGTGATAGAAATAGAATCAGAGGTCAGACTAAATCCTATCATGAGGGATTTAATCATCAATGGACATGTGGACAACCTTTACAAATGAGCAGTAAAGAGGAAGTGGAACAAGCGACAAACGACATGAATCAGAGTTGAGGCGGTCGAAAGCATTGGGGAAAATCAACCAGTCTGGTTGAACACTCTAAAAGAAGAAATCAACAAGATGGAATAATTTCTCAGGTTGTATTGATTATGTTTCAAAAAATTCTGGACATGTGGCGTTCAATGAAAAAAACCTCAGATATGTCAGACATGTTTATAACGCTCCCTATAGTGTAGGAGAATAGTTGTTATGTGTTACTCTTTTGTGTAATCGATCTCTATCTTTAGAATGTGGGGAAGGTGATTCATTTTGAATTCTACATGTAAATTTTCTATATATATCATTCCAAGGATAAAGAAAGTATGGAGGGAAAAGGGGGCTTTCCCTCATTGCAGGTAGACTTTGTAAAATCATGGAGATTAACTGGATATATGATGCATAAGCAATTTTTGAACTGTTTATGAAAATATTCTAATTGGCTGTGATATGAGTTATGTGTTCTTTCATAGTGTGTGCTTCCTATGTCTTTAAATTTCCATTTACAATTTCTTCATTTAAATTGGAGAGTTAAAAGTTCGGAATTCTTCTGATGATGCTCTAGACTTAGCAATTTAAATTCATGTGATTCTCTTCTCAACTAATTCAGAATTCATTTTAATATGCTTTGATGTAGTTATGTGTTTCCCTTTTTCTTCTTTCGTCATGCAAATTTCAATTTGAAAACTCAAACTCATTGCATCACTTAGCCTTTCTCCTCTATATAGTTCTAATGACCTGCTACTGCTTTATTCATTTCTGACTCCATAGCCCAAATGTCACCCCCATTTTTTCAAAAACTTTATAATACACCCCCAACATAAACCAAATCTAGCCATTGGTTATCAAATAAATACCAAGTGACATGAGAGAGCCCTCTCTAAGTTGAGCAGGTTAGTGCCTCATCTCTAAAGCTGGTTGAAATAATTGCCTTTGTTGTTTGTCTATCAGCCGAAATTTTTTTACAGAGTGTTAACATTCTGGCACTGTTGTCAGAGAAAAAATTGAAAAATTTTCCCTGGAAAAGGATGACATGGTTGAGTTCTAAGGTTTGAGAGAATTAGACACTTAGACACATATTGGATTTATTCCTTTCTGGTGACTCCACACATCAGAAAATGAGTTTGAAGGTGATTCCATTGGTAGAAGAATCCATAAATTTCAATTTTCAATGGCAACTCCACTCTAAATACAAAATCCAGCTTCCAAAACATTATTGGCGACTCCACTCGAGCTTCAAATGTAATTCAGAGACTCCACTAGAAAATGAGATCCCTTGATAAAGGTATGAAAATACATTATGGGAAAAAACAAGTACTTAAAATTTTATTTTTTCCAAGGCATTTTATTGTTTGTTATAAGTTGCCTCTGCTCCTTCCTTGAACATGCCAAACAAAGTTTTCTTTACCTGCTGCATTCTAATGATGATCATGCGAATCTTGCAATTGTACATCCTCCTCTTAAAGTTGTACATGCATATCCTCACTGTATCACTGATTTTGATAAAAAAATCTCATCTGGGCCATGTGATGACCATAACTAAGTTGATGAGCCTCATGAAACCAGGGTTGATATTTCATCTCCTGCACTTGATCCAACACCCTCCAAGACTGATCATATAGACAGACCCTTAAAGTTACCCCACATCCTTCATGATTTTCCTCCAAAACACTATAAGTACCTACCTATGTTTGATGGGGAACCTTATACCATCTCAGCTGAAAAACAAATCCAGGGGTTTGAGAATTTTATAGATTTGTTTGAGATTGATCATGATGATGTTTGTATGAGAGCCTTCTCTCAATCCTTAAAGGGTGATACCAAAGACTAGTTTAAACATTTGCATCCAAAGACAATTAGCTCATGGGAGGAATTGAAAAATGTCTTTTTAAAGTTTTGGGGAAGGAATAAATATTTGAATCTATAGCTTACAGAGTTATATGCCTTGAAAAGTCAGAGAAATGAAACAATTTTTACATTTAGCAGGAAGTTTTCCAGTATTTACTACAATTTTTCCAAAGAAATTCAACCCACTGATGTTGTTTCCATGCTCCATTATGCAACTACTCTTCATCCAGATTTGTTTTTCCTCCTGATGGAAAGAAGACCCAAGTGCTTACAACAAACGTTTAATGATTCTCAGGACATTCAACACAACATCCAAGCATGTAAAAAGATCCAAAATGAGGGGTTGAATTCTCAAGAACATGAAAGTGAATATGAACAGAAAATAGTTGATTGGAATCTTGAGCATAGAATTGATGATATCGTAGGTCCTCTTGAAGTTTCCAATGCTAATGATTTTGCCAAAAAATGTATTCCACTTGTTGAAATAAGAGGTGTTGATTTAGATTCTGATCCATCCCATGATAATCGGGGGGCTGATTGTTTTATGTATTCATTTGTAGACAGTCAAGAAGATGAATTTGCAAATTAGTCTGTTGAAGAGCGGGTTGATGTTCCAAGTTTGTTCTTGTTTGATGACATCTCATATATTGTTGATTTTCCTATATATGATGAATATGATGATGATTATGAGGATGACTTCCTAGAACAACCAACTGCATGTTCTCTATTAGAAAATGTTCCTTTTCAGCAGTATGATGAGAGAAATCAGCCTACATATCACAGTTACAAAAAAGAAAATATTGAATCAGTTGAAGGGAATTCTTTACGTTTATGCTTTTGTTCATTCAAATTGTTGAAAGAAAATACTAATATCATCATTGAAGAAAATGAATGTGTGTTGATGCCAAACCACACTAATTCACTCGAACAAATTGGCAATATAATGCAACAATCTTCTCATGTGTCTGACGACTGTGTTACTTGTTATGTAGAAGATATTGTCAGTTAAAAATTGAAACCATTGGTCGAAAAAAAATATGAAAATGGGTGTGTTCAGAAGTCCAAAGGAATTGAAGGCAATGAAGAAAATGAAGGATATTTTGAATCAGATGAAAGAATGTTGCCATTATATTTTGCTTCTTTTAAATTGTTGAAGATTTTTTTTTACAATGTTTCAAATCAGAAAGCCTCAAGGCATGATGTTGAATATGAAGAAAGAAGTGGACTTACAAATGAATAATACATTCCTTTATGTTTTTCTTCCTTTGAATGGTTGAAATCAAATCATGATATAACAGAAGAAACAGGGAAGTCTGACTGCAGTCACAAGGGCACTATTTTACATGAGGAAATTGTTATCAGTAAAGAAGACCAACAACACTCACATGCACTAAATGATCATGTAGCTGATTACTTGAAAGTATATTCCAATTCGGAGTTGCAACCTAGTCTTAACCACCAAATTGAAAGAGAAGAAGAAGTTGATCATGAAATTGTTGTTAAAGGTTATTTTCCTTCTCCTGAAACTAACATAGATATTCAACAATATTTCTAGCAAGACAAAGTGTTTCAAATTTGTCTTTCTTCCCCTGAAAATGGCGTGGTGGTCCAATTTCTAAGTGACGTAGACATGGATGAGGATTCTAAAAATGCATCTATGGAGACTCTAAGCAGCGAAAAAACAAATGACATAGAGTTTTAGGAAAGCAACAAAACAACACTTGTCATTTCTCAATCAGAGATACAGAAAGATAATGAACAGGATGATGCACATGATATGGATGTCATATTTGAAGATGTTCGAGAATGTATGAATGTTTTTGTTGATATGTATGGAAGAGTAGACACACCTATTGCTGGCATTTCATTCGAAAATATTCCCAAGATGGAAGAAATGAAGCAAGAGAAAAAAACACATGTGAAGGAAGATTGTTTTTTTGTCTTAGCTCCTAAAAAGGAAACATTCTTTTATGTGTTTCATGATTCCATGGCACGTTATATGAATTTTTTTTATAATCAAGATCTACAGATGATAGTTGGTTGCAAGATTAAGGATAAAGGGAGTGACGAATTGGTGTCTGTATTAAATATGGGTCGCTTTACACTAGACGATTTTCTTCAGCCATGGTGGTCTTACATTTTAAGAAACTATTACTTCTAGACTTCTCAGCAAACCTGTCAGTTTCTCAACGGAAATCAACAGGTTAAATCACATGAAAACAAGAATGTGGTGGAAGGGGTGAAATAGGATAGTTGTTTTGTGCATGTTTTAGAAGATCCAATTGCAGTTTTCTTGGAGGAAGTAAATAGTCCAAATGTTCTTGATTTTTTGAGATTTGGATTTATGGATGGAGTTTTGAATGAATTGTTAAAAAATCTTTAGTACAAGAAAGTGAAAAGAAAAAAAACAGTGGATAAAATGTTGTCATTGTTGCATTGGAATTATGATTTCACTTGATTTGTAGTTCATTTCAACAGTTAGGGTAGGTAGGAGTGTGCGAATAATCTTGTTGGTCAAGCATTCTTTTTTAATTTCCAGTAGTATGTCCATTTAGATTCTAGCGGTATTTTTTGTTCGACATCCAGTTGAGAGTAGTGTGCAAAGTTTGGTTTTAAAATTGACACTCAGGCTTCAAGACATAATAGGGTACCCACACATGTTTTGAAAGCATTCCAATGAAGAAGGCATTGAGTCTACAGTTCTTTGCTACCTCATAGGGAGGATAGCATCCCCAATAGGAGCTTATGTTATCAACATAAAAAAATTCAGATAGGGTCAAGGTCTCAAAAATTTAGCAAGGAGCTACATCGTTGTGGAGGCATGATAGTTTGGAGAAGAATGGTCACATATAGCAGTGCATGGAAAAACATAGCAGAGACACGGAAGTGATGGGACATGGAAAACCACAGATCTCAGGTGTCATATATCAACGGTTAGAAACCATATCGGGCATTGAAATAACACAAGAGCTATTTGTTCTAAGGCAGGCTGGGGAAAACACTGTGGTTTTGTTTCACGGGCACGTGGTGCCTTTAGAGGTACATCAGGGAAAAAAGTGGTCTAAATAAAACCATCTTCCCCAAATCCTTGATGTCAAAAGTTTCTAAATCTTGATGGACCATAGATCTTGGAGCAGTCCAAATTGTTGACCAAGACACATATCAGAGATTGAAGTAGCGTGGAGGATATATTTTTGAGGGAAGGCTGGGGAAATACCACAGTTTCAAAACATGGACACATGACGCTCCCTAAATTATATCGATGGGAAAAGTGGGTGAGCGTGAAACCGCTCAACCACACCCTGGTGTCATGTGTTCTAATGCCATTTGAATACGAAAAAATAAACAATTTGTGTGGGGAAAGGCGGCAACCATTCAAATAACCTCATGCCACTCGTTCGGGTACTTTACTTCTGTGCGATGCCAGGTAAGAGTTGCTAGATAACTAACTCAAAGGATAATCATTCGAAATAGATTGACCAAACGTGATAAACCAGCGTACCTGCAGGTACTCTTTTCAGCAATTCATGATTAAAACTCAATGACTATTGCTCTTCAAAATATGGATGGCGTTATTTTTCTCTGGGAAATCAACGCTTCATTCGTAAGTAGAGTAATCTCAAATTGGATCATCTTCCTAATTTCTTTGAAGTTAAGGAATATGAAAATCATGTTTTCTGCAAAATTGGGAGACATGGACAAAGCCGATCAAACAACATCCAGTGAACCAGGACTTTCAACTAACATGGAAAATCCATCAATGAGTAAGAAAGAGAAGTCAATTGCACAGATATTAGCAACCAAATTTCATACTGACCTTGCGACAAAACCAGAATCAGAGGTTAGACTAAATCCTATCAAGAGGGATTTAATCATCAATGGACACGTGGTCAGGCACTACAAACAAGCAGTACAAAGGAAGCAGAGCAAGCGACAGAAGACAGGAACCAGAGCCGAGGCGGTCTAAAGTGTTGGGGAAAATCAACTAGTCTGGTTGAACACTATAAGAAAAGAAATTGCCAAGATGGAATAAGTTCTCAGGTTGTATTGAGTACATTTCAGAAAATTTTGGACATGTGGAATTCAATGAAAAAAGCCTCAGATATGTTAGACCTGTTTATAACGCTCCCTGTAGTGTAGGACAATAGTTGTTATGCGTTACTTTTTTGTGTAATCGATCTCTATCTTTAGACTGTGGGGAAGGTGAGTCATTTTGAATTCCACATGTAAATTTTCTATATATATCATTCCAAGGACAAAAAAAGTATGGAGGAGAAAGGGGGCCTGCCCTCGTTGCATGTAGACTTTGTAAAATCATGGAGCTAAACTAGATATACGATGCAAAATAAAATTTTGAACTGTTTATGAAAAGATTGTAATTGGTTGTGATATGAGTTTTGTATTCTTTCATAGTGTGTGCTTCCCGTGTCTTTAAATTTTCATTTACAATTTCTTCATTTAAATTGGAGAGTTAAAAGTCCGGAATTCGTCTGATGATGCTCTAGACTTAGAAATTTAAATTCATGTGATTCTCTTCTCAACTAATTCAGAATTCATTTTAATATGCTCTAATGTGGTTGTGTGTTTCCATTTTTCTTCTTTCTCCATGCAAATTTCAATTTGAAAACTCAGACTCATTGCCTCACTTAGCCTTTCTCCTGTAGGTAGTTCTAATGACCTGCTACTTCTTTATTCATTTCTGACTCCATAGCCCAAATGTCACCCCCATTTCTTCATAAAAATTAAAATACAACCCCAACATAAACCAAATCTACCCATTGATTATCAAAGAAATACCATGTGACATGAGAGAGCCCTCTCTGAGTTGAGCATGCTAGTGCCTCAACTCTAAATATGGTTGAAACAATTACCTCTGTCATTTGTCTATCAACCCGAAAAAATTTACAGAGTGCTAACATGATCCATAGTAATTCTTCGGTCAAGCCACATGTATCTACCATTATAGCTCGACATGAGAAGTTTAACGCAAGTGTTAACCTCCCGATGGCGGCCAAAATGGGGAATCTTCATCACATTCATCACAGTGGACTACCTCAGCCCCTTAATCCATGGTTGTGAGATGATGTGAGGCTTCTTCCCAGTTGAATTCATCAAGTAGCAGTGCAGGGCCAACATGGCATAGTTCTTTCAGTCTCCCAAGTTGAAATCATTGTTATTTAGTAGTGGGATCTGTTCTAAATGACTCCCAACTATGCGTATTCCTTTCAGAATGTACGTGGTGAACATGGTGTACTCATAATAACGAGGAATGTTGTCATGGCTAATGACACCAGCCAAAGGTGGAATGTACTCTGGTAGGATCGATGGGATCTGCTTCGCATTAGCCAGATCTTCATGGTGCTTACTTCGTTTCTCAGTCACAGGGTTAACACAGCCATAACGACGTCCAGTCGAAGGGGAGGCCTGCAGTCCCCTAATCGTCGATGTCTGGACACCTTTAGATATTGTTCTGTCAGCCATTAGCTTCCTGAGGACTTCCTCAACAGGCTTCTCTAACTCACTAGGTTCTCCCGACATTCAAAATTAAAAAAAAAAAGTTCAGGGTAGACGAACGAACAAGTGGGGAAAAAAAGCAGACAGGCGGGGTCTAGTTTCAAATAGCATAGCTCGACACACAAAAAATTCTCTTCTTGGCTCAGTTAATCACAGGTGGAAAAAGTGGTCCCGACGCAACGACCAAAGAGTTAAATAATCCAGGCATCATAACAGATTCTTCCAATGGCCAAGTTTGATTCCATCAATGTGAATTTGTCTATTATGGCACGGTCTCAACATCCCAAAAGAGGTCCATTAGTCCATAAATGCATTTTCTAACCATTCTAGAGCGTCGTTCTAATGGTCGGGCCATATCCAACGGTCATATAACTTCACCAGGGCAAAGTCCCATTCTGCACGATCTTATTGTTCCAGTGAGGTTCAAATCCCATGAACCTGCCTCCTATGAGGTTCCAGTCTGTGAAGTCTTCCATATGTTCTTTGTATCTTCTTGTATCTTTTCCAACTTAGATTTATTTTTATTGAGCTTCCTTGCCTTCTTCCCTTTGATCTGAGTCTCTCTAACTGTTTCTAGAATCCTCTTTCCATTCTTATTCTTATCTTCCCCTAGGAAAGTGGCTTCACACTGTTAACATGGCCTTAAAGAGTCTGAAGTTGATATCCTTTCTCTTAATAGTTCCTAGGTGGATATACTTATTTCTTGCATAGATAGGTTCTTCAAGCCTTTTTTCATTCTTTCAACCTTGACAACTAATTATATTGCCTTATGTTCCTCCTACGTTGTTACTTTGTTCTGTTGCTTTGACTTATCCTCTCGTTCTTCTATTAGTCGATCTATTTTTCTAGCTATGAAATCCATTAGTTATTTCTTTTTATTTTCTATGACCTCTTCCTTTCCTTTCCTTCTGAATTGATCTTTCTCAATCCAATTCTTACCTATAAAAAGTGGGAAAGGGGTGTTGTCCCGAACAAACTTAATGACTTCAAATTCTTCTTCAGTCGATGTTCCATGAACAATAATAGGTACATTAGTAACTCTTCCACATAGGGTTATCATATTTCCTTTAAACAAGCCTATCCTTCCCAATGAAGGTACCACAGTAGGCTTCCCCAAAATTTCCCAAGTGTCTTCTGTCATAATATTCACTTGTGTTTCCTCATCCAAGACATAGTCTATGTCGAAGTCTTCTATTCTTGCACTTATGCACTATTTTAATTTCGGGATCTCTGGTAAACTGACATCTTTATGAACATCCATCATTTCTTTCAACTGTACTAATGTAGTCTGAACTTTCTCTGATTCTTTCTCTTTATGACTTCCTAACATGCCCTTAGTCTCTTGACTTTCTTCATAGTTTTCTTGTTTTACGTTCATCCTTTTGACTTTAGCAATCATCCTTGGACAATCCTCAATGCCATGACCAACAATCTTACAACAGAGAAAAATAGGACCTGTGCCAAGGAATTCCTTAGAAACATGTCCAACTCTTATGCAATTATAATAAAAATTTAATCCTCTTTTTCTTTAAACGTTCCCCAACCTTTTTTGTACCACGCACTAGGATCACAGTGCTGGATCTGCAATTTGCAAAACAAATTCCTAGGTTCCTGCATCCACTTATTAGTCCAAAAACTATTTCTATGCATAGGAATAACATATCTTTCTTCATTTTCATTAAATTTACTCAAATCAACTCTTTATTTCAACTACACCCTAACCTTCAGACTAGGACAAAATCTATTAAACATACTTAAGTTCATGCTTTCAAAACAAAAATTTCCACTTATCTTTCTCTTGTCAAAGCACAAAGCTTACCTCTTTTCTTCATATCAGATTTTTTTATTAGCACAAAGCTTCGTAATTCAAGTAGAGTACTGCACACTTCAGCAGTAGATCTCTCCATAAAGATTCTCTTTTCTTTACTTCAGTTCCCAACAATCACAGTTTCAAGTCCCGGCAATAGAACCATTTGTTGGCATAGGGGCATACCGAAGGTTCAACGCTTAACAACGCACCAACAAACCCTCGACTACCGACCCTTTTGGAAACACCTGTGAAGCAGGTGAGGTTTCACCCAAGGTAGAAGCAGGGGGAGTTACAGGATGAAAGTGTATGTAACCAATCTAGGACACAGATATGTGATAATAACACTTCGTAGAGTACTCTATTAACACTTAGGAACAACATGCATTAGTTCATTAGCCTTATTAACATCATAGAACATATCTAAGATAGATCGACGCAGTAACAAATGAAAATATACCCAGGGATCTTAGCATTATAATTTAGATATAGCATTCATTCATCCTTAACACAAGTAAAGCACTAAGAAACAACAAATCTATCTATCATACATAATAATCAACGCACTAAGAAGATATATAACATGAATAACATAGTACAAAGCACACCAAAGACACAAGATATACATTGTTCACCCTAGTGTGCATCTATGTCCACCAACCGCTTTGCCTTCTTTATTATTCGTCAATCTCTTACATTTAGTTACTCCTGTGCACTAAGCCACTGAGTCAAGATTCACACCAGATAGGATTTCTGCGCACTGAGCACTAGATCCTCCTTCCAAAACTAGGTCAAGGCACCCATCCAACTCTCTATTGAGCACAAATCCTTAACACATATACATTATGTTGCACAAATCAACTCAAAATACTTACACTTAGCTACAAGAACTCCCCTCTTCTTATATTTCTACTTCTACCATACATTCTTACTTATTTATACTTTTACAATCCCTTACAATAAGGCCTAATCATGGGTAAACCCCATGGGTCAACATCCCATAATCCCATTACAAAATCCCTAGAGGACCCCTTATTGGGTCCACATAGCCTGCAAAATCGGTGAGATCCGCGATCTCAGCTCCGCCTAGATGCTCCATCTTCGACCATCGTGTTGAAGTCCAAAAGTGGGTCAAATGTGACCAAGGTTTCTTCAAAAATTGGTCAAGGTCCAACAAAAGGCATGGAATGGCATGGCATGGAAAGGCATGGCAAGGAAAGGCATGGAATGGCATGGCATGGAAAGGCATGGAAAGGAAAGGCATGGAATGTCAAGGCAAGGCAAGGCATGTTAAGGCATGACATGGCATGGAAAAGCAAGGTATGGCATGACATGACATGGAATAGCAAGGAAAGGCATGACATGGAATGGTAAGGCAAGGCATGCATGGAATGGCATGACATGGCAAGGAAAGGCATGGAAAGACAATTCATGGCATGGCATGGAAAGTTAAGGAATTTCATGGCATGGAAAGGCATGGCAAGGTAGGGGAAGTCAAGGTACGACAAGGCATGGCAAGACAAGGCAAGGCATGGCAAGGGAAGGCATGGAAAGGCAAGCCATGGCAAGGGAAGGGATGGCATGGCATGGCATTTAAATTGAAGGAAAGGAAATACATGACATGAAATGGAAAGTGAAGGCAACGAAAGGCATGGCATGGAAATTCAAGGCATGGCATGTAAAGGCAAGGAATGACATGGCATGGCATGTCATGGAAAGGAAATAAATGGTAAGGTGAGGAAAGGCATGGCATGACATGGCAAGGAAAAAACACTTCATTGGATGCATTATCCCCTAGCCTAGGGATAACTAAGGATATCATGTCTCGAGGCCCACAGGTTCCAAAAATGGAATACCGAGAGTCAGACGACCTAATCATAGCCCCAGAGGGCCCCTCTTTTCTTCAAGTACGATCCACATATCACTAGAAGCAACGTCCATCACACTAGCCTAGTCCTCAGGTGGCAGTGGGTCTTTCTCCATGAGGTAATGAGTCTGGGTATCATGTTATGTATCACTCTGTGTTTTGAAGCACTTGAACTTGTTTTATTGAATCTTTCTTCACTCTTTTCATTGTTTAAACCTGGGACGGTGACACAGTTCCCTAGTAAGTCAATTCACTTTAGGATGTGTTGCTACTGGGTGGGTCTTTGAAGAGTCATCATTTGTTCCCTCCATACTTAGAACTTTCCATCTTTATTCATTCCATCTCCCCATATTTTGGGCATTAGTATTTGCTACACTAGGAAGGGTTGTACCTTACCTCATGGGAAGAAGGGGATAAAGGCCAAGGGTGATTTTAATAACCCCCCCTAAATTTATGTGTATAATAAATGGGTGAATCCCCATGATACATAGGAAAAATTGAAGGCTATTTTATCAATAATATAAAATGTATATATACTTTTTTGGAGAATCTTTTAGTCAATTATATAATCTTGTAAGATATTAGCGAATCTTTCACTGAATTATAAAATATTGTAAAATATTGGTGAATCTTTCACTAAATTATAAAACCTTGTAAAGTCTTAGGGGATCCTTCCTTAATGAGAATTTAGTTTTGTTTTCTTTTTACATACATATCTATGTGATTCACCACCCACTCACCTCCATGAACCCTAATTTCAAAAATGGCATCCCCATACCCATAGCCACAACTGTCCTCATACCCACAACCACAAACTCTGGTTGCTTAAAAAAAAACAAATTCAATAACCCAACAAATGAAAAGAAATGACAATGCCATTCTTGATTGATTAACCCAATATTTTCAACAAAATTCAAAATTAGCAGTGTAAGAAACGTTGACACCTTCCGAACCTTCATAATTGGGCCTTAAAAGTTTACTTGGAAATATGTGTCACTTAGATTCAGTCATACTCCAGCAATCCTAAAACCAAACAAAATCTAATTTGATCTAATCCTAACCTAACATACAAAAGTTCTAATATATAAATACTAAACTTAGATAACCCACTCTTAATGAAAATCACCTAGATGGAAACAAACTTGGAGCAACAAATAGATGTGATAATCCCTATTCAGGACATCAAATGTTTTACACATGCCTAAAGATTATATACCAGGCTAACAACTTTTTGTTGCACTCAAGATTAATTACAAAAAGAAAAATTCCTTGAAATTTAGACTACAGTAAGCAGGTGCCTACAAAGCATAGACCTAGAAGAACACTAACTCTTTTACATAAATGCAAGGATCACAAACACACATGCACTTTTTCTTACAAACACATTCATGTTTCAAACGGTTAACTTACAAGCAAGTGCAAAGTTCAAATATCTTCACATTTGCACCTCTAACAATAAATACTCACTCATAGGAGGTCAAAATAAGGTCAGAGTGGATTGCAAAAAGCAAGTTCAACAACCCAGCAAATGAAAATAAATTTTTATGTCATTATGGATTGAGTTAAACCCAATATTTTCGACAGAATTGAAACTCAACAGTGTTAAAAAAGATGACACCTTCCTCTGTCCCTTCACACTTAAGCCTTGGGACTTCCCCCTGTATCATATTGTCATCTTCTTATTTTTTCCTCTGTTTCAGTTAATGTATGTGTGTCTTATATTAAATCATATTTGACACCTTCATATGTGCCTTAACACAACATTTTCAACAGAATTGAAACTCGATAGTGTTAAAAAGGATGACACCTTCCTCTGTGCCTTCACACTTGAGCCTTGGGACTTCCCCCTGTATCATATTGTCATATTATCCTTTCGTGCTCTGTTTCACTTAATGTATGTGTCTCTTAGATTCAATCATACTTGACACCTTCCTCTATTCCTTCACCCAACATTTTCAACGGAATTGAAACTCAACAGTGTTAAAAAAGATGACACCTTCCTCTGTGCCTTCACACATGAGCCTTGGGACTTCCCCCTATATCATATTTTCATCTTCTTCTTCTGTGCTTTGTTTCACGTAATGTATGTGTCTCATAGATTCAATCATACTTAGATAATAATAATGACAAATAGTAACTCAATCTAATCCACACCTAAACTAAGATATATAATCCCTAATACATAAATGCTATCCTTTTAGATATCCCACTCTTAGTACAAGTTTTTCCTAGTTGGCACTTGCATGTAGTCTAGAGTCTAGACTATACCATAGGTATTTGCAATAAAACAAAAAATATTCTCCAATTCTTTGAAGGCCACATTGCTCCCTAACTCAGGATGTTTTTCAAAATTTGATAAAGGGAAACCGAAAAGCCACTTCTATCATACAACAGATGAAGATATCCTTTACAGATACCAGTAAGGTAAACATGCTTTGCAAATCATAGTACACACAAGTTCAAAGAACACTAGTTATAATGTAAATGAAAAAGATTTAGAGCCTAACATTGTTTCTAATATAAATGAAAAAGATTTAGAGCTTAACAATGCAAATTATGAAGTATTTGCTTGATTGCTAACTTAAAACCACTAATTCCATAGACTAAGCCTTGGTAGTGAGTAGTAGAGAAGTAGTCTCAATCTGTAACTCAATTCATGCAAATATCCAACTATGCTATGGAAAAAAGGCATTGTAAAAGGATTTCAACAGAGGAATTCTTAGATACAGATATAAAGGATCATGGTTAGCACTAGTTGAAAGTATATCATAAAATTGCATCATGAAAATGAGCTTAATGACAAGTCTACCAAACCACGCTCAATGTTCCTATCAGTCATTTATTCTAGATAATAAAAATTTCTCACATTCACATTCCTTCAATTTTTCCCTTTTCTAAGCATATGCTTATGTCTATTATTCTTTGCATTTGCCATAGGTAGATGATATGCAATCCCTTTTCAAATTTAAACATCTAATCATGAAAATATATTTACAAATTCTCATTAAGGCGGTCTGTGAGTATATACAGGGCTTTGTTAATGCAGAATGGGCTGGAGATCTAAACCGTAGAAATCTACAAGTGGTTATGTTTTTAACATATTTGGTGGAGAAATTAGTTGGATGAGTAAGAAGCAAGGTGTAGTTGCATTGTCAACTACAGAAAATGAGTGCATGGCAGCCACTCATGGAAGTAAGGAAGTTCTATGCTTGAAAATATTCTTCAGTGTCACTTTAGAGATCACCTCAAAAACATAAAGCGGTAAAAGATAAATTAATTGCAGTTGATGATAAAATTGATAATTGAGAGTTAATTATTGTTATGCTAAACAATTTTCCTCAATATTTTTAAGTGTTCATCACGAGTCTGAGTTTATTATTTAGAGTTTAAGTGTTGACCTTTTATGGAATTCAAGGATTACATTTACAGTCGAAATTCGGATAAAAGCCTACAACAATAATGGAGGTTCTAAGCATGTGTCTGCAGTGAAGAAAAAGTGAAAATGGAAACAAAACTTTGGCCAACAAGGAGAGAAAATGGAGGTAAAAAGAAAGAAGACTTGAAAATGGGAAAGCTAGTTCAGGTAAAGGTAAGTGCTTTGTTGTGGTAAACTAGGTTATTATGAAACAATGCAGAATTAAAAATCATGATTCAATAGGGTTGAAGTAGAAAAGGCATACAAATAATTGTGTTGAAGAAGAACAAGATGATAGTGGTGAAGGTAAAGAGTATAAACCCTTTCTACATATGAAATATAGTGCATTGGAGGCGAGTGGAAAATAGGTGAACCCGTCATATGGCACATAATAGGGAATGGTTTTCTATTTTGGATGGTGACAAAAAATGGGGAAACAAAGTTGCTTTAGCATATATGGTAAAAGGTCAATATAAAGATGCCAATGGAGAAATTAAGTATGTACATGATTTATTGTATGTACTAGAATTGACAAAGAATTTGATCTTTGTAAACCAGATTGCAAAGTAGTACTCTAAGGAGGAATTTGAAAAAGGAAAGTGACTGATAAAGGATAAAAAGAACCATTACAAGTAGTGGTTGCAGGATAGAAGGTGGGTTATACAATTTTTTTTTACACCCAGAACTTAACAAGCCTCTGTTTTTTTAAAACAAAAACAAAGTAGAAGATCAATTAATATTGATAGTGTACGAGGCCCCTGTTGATATTATGGTAACTATGGGAGGTATTTACCTCCACGTGTAAACCTAACAAGAATAGAATATTTTAGGGGTGAAATTAATTAATTATTTTTTTCTTTCTTTTTAGAATGAACATTTCGGTCTCATTAGATTTTTAATTTTAATTAATTCTGGATTTTTCTCATTATTTTATCTATCAAATTTTATGTTATTAAACAAGATTTTTTTATTCTTTTTCTGCAATTTCAGATTGACAATTTTTTTAGTTGTTGTTAATTTCCTTTTGTACGGGGGTTAACTCTAATCTCACCCTGCCTTTTTTGTTATTCTGTCTTCAATTATTTATAAATTTTGGATTTATATTTTCTCTAAGGGGCGTGTCATGTCAAATTGGGGACATATCCATTTTTGATATTACCCCTTCTGTTGTGGGCCATATTTGTCTTAATTCTTTCACAATGATATTTAGCATACCATCTATATCTTGAATAGAAAAGCTTCCAAATAACAGAAAAATAGGAACTTTTCCAACTTCAATTTATTTCAAAAGAGAGTCTAGTGGTCTGTAATCCTCAACAAGATTCAAAAAATAAAATCCTACCACATCAACGTTAGGTCCCCAGTCTTCTAGTGTAACAATCCTGCACTAAAATTTTCAAAAAATGAAAAAAAAATGAAGTATTTGTTTGGCAGCACATCAGAATCTAGAGATTATGTTCCAAGGAAAAATTTACACATTGGTTTGACAAGAAGTGAAGTTTGTTTCCCAGTTTTGGTGCTATATCAGATTAAGGGAAACTTGAAATGAATCTTAGTTGAAAATTGACTTGATTTCAAGATTCCACCATTTTTAAATGGGTATTATACATTCTTCCAGATTGAAAATAGAATGAATGCTCACTGAAGAATTAATTCAATGGCTTATTGGTCAGATATGGTAATATGCAATCTAGTATATGATAGGGAAAAAAAACTCCAGATTTTCCATACTACATTGGACATTGCTATAATCACATTTGTGTTTCCATATTTTCACCATAATATATATGTTCTAAACCCTTTGCAAATGTGTGATGTGATTCTTAAACATACAAGGAAGATAAATTATTCTAATTGAAAGGCATTGGGAAATGTAATATTCTAATAACTATTCTGCACTCATAATTACCCCTCAATGAACTTTTAATGAAATTTTGGATGGACTTTGTCTTCACATCCAAATTGTTGGCAACTTCATATTTTACTCGCTGTATTATTCGGGAAAGAAAAAGAATGAAGCCTCTATTAGCAACCAGTGCAGACCTTCCAAGCCACAATGAAAAGGTGATTTCATGAATTAACATCTATGGGATTGTAGGATGGTTCATGAACCTTCAAAAACCATTTAAAAACATATTAAGTGCTAACATAGAACAACTTTTAGAAATACTCCAAAGATTTGGTGTGGGATTTACCAGATTTATGAGTTCACAAGAAATCTCCAGTGATCCTTGAACATTATGTACTATGTATGCAATGGTCATAGAAAGGAGCAACAACTTACCTTTTACCTAAAGAGCTTGGGAAGATCTTAGAGCTATTACACAAAGAACAAATGGTTTCTCTGAAAATGGATATAGCACTTTGTGGTTGTTAGGAATGAAATATGTTCCATGGTCACATGGCATATTATAAAAAAACATATTCTAAATAATCTAAAGAGAAAATTATCAATGACAAATGGATGCGGTAAAAGATTCCAATTTGTCATTCGTAATCAACATACTCACAAATATTGTGGTGCAAATCCAAATTTATGGGCTAGTTTAGTACATCATTTTAAGAATGATGCTTCCTAATGCAAAACATTGTTATAATCCTATGACACAAAGAATCAAATTTAAGTGCAATAATTTAAATAGAGCAACAATATTTTGGACTAGTGTAAAATAATAATCAAATTAAATACATTTGCTACATGAAGACTGGAAATTCTATATTATATCTATTGTGTTTATTGGTACTATGTTATGAAATTGATTGGATTTGAAAGGAGTGTAGATTTTCTCAGATTAACCATGACCTATTGGGATAAGTTTTGGATAAGTTGTATATCTATTTTACAATGGTGGAACCTATAAACTTCTTATGGAGGACCATGATATTACTTTGCAACAATTTGAAATAAGAGCAAGCTAAAGCAAGTGGTGAATAGGATTGAATAAGACACAAAAAGACATTGACACGTAAATCAATAAAAAGACATTCACTAACAAATATGTTCAGCAAATAGATTCAAAGTAAATCAGTAAGAACCTCTCTGAACAGGCAGGTCGTGGCTACACCACTTTCTTAATGGAAAAGTAGAGAATCAAATATGCGAGTTTTCCAGTTTGGTTGAGCCTCAACGCCGAGCGGGGTCCTCCTCTCTTGGAAGGATAACAAAATATGTTGCATGGGCTGAACCTAGGAGTAACTCAACCCCCTTTCTTCCATTTCGTCAAGGACCAAAGGGGAAATAAGCAATGAGCGGTAGCACGAAGAACATCGAAGATATGAAAGGTAAAACTTTAAACCTTTGTTCTGTCAAGGCCCAAAGGAGAAATTCAAATAAGCATGAAGATGTATGTTATAGGTGAATCCCCCTATGGACACGTGGATTCCCTCTTGGTCTCTAGACTCCTAAGACCAAGACATAAAGGGTGTTATCCTTGGTCACTGACATGCTTTTATATCTAAATAAGCTAATGTATGAAGAGGAAGAAGAAATGTGTACCTTTTTAATGGCGTTTGTCCTTGCACAGTCCAAGTTGAGATTCAATCCTAAGCTCTTCGATAACTCCTGTAGAACAAACAAATATACAACAAGCTTCCTATTCTACTGAGATTAGCTCGAATACAAATCTGTCTACTAGAGACAAGTTCATGTGGAACAAACACAAACTTGAAAGAAACGGGACAAGCATATATATATATATATATATATTAATGAGAACAAATGAAGAATACTTACAGACCAAATTTGATGAAGGTGCAACAACTTCTTCTAGCTCTCTTTGTCTAGCCCCTTTGTTCAAGTAATCTAGATTGATTATGCTTCGATGGTATCTCACTTATGAGATCATAAGTTTGGTATAATCCTCAATCTCCATATATCTCAATACCACTCATGAGATCATAAGTTTGGTATCTCTATCTCTCTATCCATGTATGTACTATATGTTGCCTATGAGATCACAGGTTTCATACCTACAATATTTTCATGTATGTTTCACCATGAGAAAGCCTCCTTATATAGGCTTTGATAGACCCAACTACTTGAGAGATCTTTTGGATAATTTGAGGATTCCTCTCCTTCAGTTGTGGATCTTCCCTAAGATCATGCCTTGAACTCATATTCGAATCCAACCAACTTCAGAAATTGAGGGGATTCTTCCTTGATTTCCTTCAGCAAACCAAATTTCACCCAAAAAAGGTCAGCGCTCCCTCAAAAGGGACACAAAGCATTGGAACGCTCCCCTAGAAGAGGGTACAGAGCGCCAGTGCTCCCTGACAGTATGTAGGGGAGTGCTCCTTTGCAAATTTGACTTTTGAGTGTCTTTTTCAGTGACAAAAGGCTTGTACTCCTTGCCAAGTGATTTCTCCTCTTAAAAACTAGTCTTTGAGGTGTCTTAAGTGTCCTTATGATGTCGTTAGAGGCACGACATAGGCAATATGGCAGTATGATGTTTTCGACACTTGTGGTCAAGATGCGACACTTACAACACTTGTAATGATGACACTTATGACACTTGTAATGACGACACTTGCGACACTATTGAAGTGAGTAATCTTGATGTGTAATAGATTGCCCCCCAAAGTGGGAAGTCAGAAGATGATGATGACTGAAGTACTTTGTAGACTTTTTCGAGCAAGGGTATGAACACAGAGAACCTGGTAGAAGCTGTACACAACCATCAAATAAATATTATGACATGTTTCAAACCCAAGGCAGGCATACCTATTCTTGACTTTTTAGGTATGGTCGCCATAGAATACACTGGGAATCCATAATTACATTGACAAAAAGGTATAGCCACTAAACATACAATGTGGATCTATACTTCCATGACATGAACTGATCATAGCCATGAAAAGTACACTGAGGATCTATGAGATGACAAGACATAGCCACAGACCAATACAAAGTGGATCTATGTGACAGTATATGTGTCAATATTCAAGAGAAACTATGTCACAACCTAGGTAAATTATATATCAGAGTGAATGACTCAACCCAGGGTATTATTACCAAACGCAATGTAGTACGAATCTAACCATTTGAATAGATGTCCTAATGTTGAACATGGAAGAAACCACTTGATTACTGGTCAATGATGTAAATCATTAACAAGCGCGAGGGAAATCACCATTGATGTCGATTATTCCAAAGGTACCCTAGTACATTCTAGTGAATGTGAATGGATGAGCTGAAGTTGAACATCCATGGAATCATCCGATCAGAGTTCAATGATGTAAACCCACTGTCGGACATGAGGAGGCCTGCCATTGATTCATGCAGGTCCCAAGGTATTAACTGGTTTCTAAGTCTAGCTTCTGGATAATGTGTTGAATTTGATGGGAATAGACTCGTCGAAGGAGGGCCTTGATGTATCCCCCATCAACGAAATGAAACTGACACAGAGATGTAATTGGTATATCAAATGAACATGGACTGAAACAGATATTGAAACAGGATATTTGTGATGGCTGACTCTCGAGGAAGATACTTCCTTTGAACACTGAGGCACAACAATAGAAACATGACATGGACCAAAACTTGATGATGCAGTGGATGCTGTGACTTTCGTCAGGTGACCCAAAGGAGTAAAAGAAACTCAAAGGATTGGCTCAGTGCAGAGGTTCAATAAATTAAAATGCGTGCAAAGACAAAGTGTCTTGTTCAAGGGCGACCGTAAGAGTTATTGGTAATGTTCTCAAAAACTGCTTGGTATGCTTCCTTCAATTTCCCCACCATTCAGATAGACGAGTACCTCTTTTTAATTTAACAAGCTCGAAGAGGGTAACACATGCTCAGTATAACTCACCTTCAGTAAGTTCCTCTTTCTTTGTTTAACAAACTAGAAGAAGTAAGGGTTCGATCCCGTATGGTCCCTTCAATGTATGATCATTTAACGAGTCCAGAGAAGGTAAAATCAGTTGTTTTTCATATTTAGAGACTCTGAAAATGACTTAAAGATGACTCCAATGTGGTCCTTTTTCGTAATATTAGTCTCGCGAGGCCAAAAAAGAGATAAATTATCACTCGAAAGACACCCCTTAAAACCTTTTAACGAGTGGGAAAGGAAGCAAGATCACTCAGCAATCTTTTCATGTTTAGAGAGTCTGAAAAGAGCTTAAAGGTGACTCCAAGGGGTTCCTTTTTTGTATATCTTTTACGAGTCTGAAAAAGTGATAAAAGTCTACTCGGTTACATTCTCATGTATTTACGAGCATGAGAAAGAATAAAGACTAAGCTCGCTACTCTTCCCCCAGCTTGAAAGCTAGTGGCTTAACTCCAGAATGATCATAAAAGGCTAGAGACATGCCCCCCCAAGCTTCAATTCATTCACCGACTTTGAGGTTGTCACCAATTTCTGTACTAGATGGAGACAAAGGATATAGGTGGATGAAAAGAGGGTTCAAATATGAGACCTAACAGAAAAATTGACTTGACATCTACGAGATATGTCGAAAGACTCGACTTGATAGGAGAGGTTACTGTTTCTTTTTTTAACGAGCTTGACACAAGAAAAGAACTATGCTCAGGGTTCCGGGTTCAATCCCCATATTTTTGTTTCATTTTTTAATGAGCTTTCTACATAGAGTAAAACTATTCTCAAAGCTTCTGTTTCATTTTTTAATGAGCTTGCCACAGAGAGGGAAACTATGCTCATAGCCTCTGTTTCATTTTTTAATGAGCTTGCCATAGAGAGGGAAACTATGCTTATAGCCTCTATTTCATTTTTTAACAATCTTTCCACAGAGAAGAAAAATTATTCTCATCCTCTTCTTGATCAAGGATTCCAAGAGGATAACACTCTGGAAGGACACCATGTCAAGGGAAAAAACTCGGTCATGGCTTCCAAGAGATCTTCACTCGATGGAAGAAGAATTCTTCGGAAGGCACACATGTCAAGGATCTTGTTAGGGGTAAGGACATCAGGCTCCAATATCCCTACCGAAGAAATCACCATGTCAACTACCAAATCCAAGTCATCGGAAGTTGAAGTCATGGGAGACAACGCCACATAATTGACCTGTGGCAGGGGTGATACCGACTGCATATAAGAACCGTTTAGGGAGTTCATTGGGTTGATGGTCAAGTAAGGGCCAACAAACAAAAGTTGATCAATAGTCACCATTCTTCCATTGTGTGGGAAAGATATCACACGAAAAAGAGTGAACACAATAGCTTTCATGGCATAGACATAATCTTGCCCAAGGAGTAAATTGAAATCCAAGGGGTCCTGGACTACCATAACATCAATAAAGATTGTTTTCCCTACCTAAGCTATCGGAAACTGAGGAAGGATACCTAAAGGGTGATTGGTTCTTTTGTTGAAAGAGAATAGAGTCTAGGTAACTGACACAAGCTTAAGATATCCCAAAGCTTGCCAAGCAATAGAGGACAAAATACTAACGGATGAACCTTCATCTATCAGTGTATGAGGAACGTCCCAACCACAAACTTGAACTGGAATCTTAAAAGGAATGTGAGAGGGGATACAAGGTTTAGTTATCCCACCCCAATAAAAAAGGATGGCCTCAATTCTTGGAGGGGTTTTCTCAGAAGAAGGAGAAATGCCCCTCAACACGGTAGATCTTGTATCAATGAGAAAAACATTAGAAGAATTGGGTTTACTCTCTAACAGGAGAGTAGGATTGATCAATGATGAGATCAGATTGACCACCTTGGAATTCTTCAGAGGAAGAGTGGGATTGACCGATGATCTAACCGGAGAAACCACTTTGGCACTCTTCGGATGAAGGGTGGGACTGACCGATGAAGGGACTAGATCAGTCACTTTAGCAATCGTCAGAGGAAGAGTGGGATTGACCAATGATGTAATCGGAGAAACCACTTTGGCACACGTCATAGGAGGAGTGGGATTGACCAATGAAGTCATTGGAGAAACCACTTTGGAACTCATCATAGGAAGAGCGGGATTGATCGATGATGTAATCAGAGAAACCACTTTGGCACTCATCAGAGGAGGAGTGTGATTAACCCATGAAGTCACCAGAGCAACCACTTTGGCACTCATCATAGGAGGAGTGGGATCGATCAATGGTGGAATCAGATTGACCACTTTGACACTCTTTGGATGAAGGGTGGGACTGACCGAGGAAGGAAATGGATCAATCACTTTGGGTTCACTCTGTAGATGAAGAGTGGGGCTAACCGATGATAGAACTAAATCAACTACTTTGGTTAGTGGTTCAATCGAGGATGAAACTAGATTGACCACCGGATCAACCAGATTGATTGGAGATGGAATCAGATTGACCATTCCATCAACTAATGATGGGTTGGGGGAAATCCTATGATAGCCAGATGGAAGTTGAAGCTTTGCCAAAAGAGAAGAAGCCTCATTCATGCGAGGACAAAGGAAAGAATAATGATCACCTTTGCATAACAAACAAGGGAATTTGACAATTGTCTTCTTCTTACCAACCTTAACATCACTAGTTGACATGGTATCACTGGCATGACCAGCAGGGGTCGATGATGTGGAGGACCACACTTCTAAGACCTTGGGAATACCAGGGCAATCCCTCAGAAAGTGGTCACCCTTACAAATCCTGCAAGGGAATTTGGGTTTTAGATTCTCCATTTTAATCTTGATGACCTCATCAACACTCCCATTACTATTAATAGTAGTTGGTTGCTTGGATCCAACATATGATGTAGTTGGAGGCTTGGTCCCTTTCTGGTTCTTCTTCTTCTCTTTCTGTTTCTTCTTCTTCCTATCAATCTGGCTACTCGCTTTAGAGATTTCACTAGGCGAAGAAGGAGAAATGGAAGGAGACCTGAAGGGTTAAGAAGGAGAAAGGTCAACATGCATTTGATGTGTGCGTGGTGTGCTTACATCTCAAGCACTTGCATTCGAGATCACCATAGTGGAAAACAACCATACTGGTAACCCAATTGTGAGACCTGGAAGGCTCAGAGTAGCGATGTAAGGAGGACCAATGTTTTTGTAAGAAGGAAAAACAAAGGGTTCCCCTGGAAAATGGGTTCCTTCATTGGTCATCCTAGGAACTGACACCATAAAAATAAATCTCCAACCTAGATTCTGCTAGGGAGAACAAACAACACATGCTAAAAATCTAGTAAGCAAGCAAGCAAACAAAAACTTCTCACAATGAGCACACTAGTTGGTGATGAAATCCAACATCACGGGAACAAAGTAAGAAGGGGCTGTGATAGAGTGGGTGGAAAAGTTACGTTGACGACCTGCTTAATGGACTTACACCCTGGTGCAATCTCCCACACATAATCGCGGGTATACCCTCCAAGGAGCCCGAGTGAGTCTGGCCAATGTCGATTCTAGGTACCGTGAAGAATTTCCCCTCCACAGTCACCTTGTGTAAAGACCCTAAAGAGATAGGCCACTAAGGTTACCAACTACAATAGTGATTCCTAGGGAAACAATCAACAGTCCGATCCATGTGCAAGGGAAGGGTATCTAGCCCAAAATCAACTTGAAAGGATTCCACTCATCATTGTGGGTATACCTTCAAGTGACCCCCATAATACGTGCAATCTCTACACTAAGACCAACAGAGCAAGGTGAGTAACTCTACCAGTCTTAATGCAACCTCATGATTGACCCTTGTGTGAGAAGGGCTTCCTAGGACAAAATGTAGAATTTGGATTTCACCGCTCCCTAACACAAGATCCTATGTTTTTTTGCATCTTTGGAAATTTATCTTTCACACCTATTCCAAAGCCCTAAAAATAATCTAATGTAGGTTTGCTACCAGAAAATGTAAAAATGTCTTATCAATTTTAGTTTAGTGCTTGATTTTTAAAGCTGTTGTTACTCAAAAGGAAAATGGTGTGGACAATATGGTGTTTTGATCGACTCGAAAGTTAGGCAAAGAGATGAATATGCAATCTTTTAATTTTGATGAAAACTATGCTATGATAAGGAGAAAACATTCATCATTACAGATGCACAATGTCCACNAAAAAACACTCAATCCCGCTACTTTAAACGCAAGCATTCAAGGAAGACAATAAAATTCAAAGAAGAATCTAAGAAAAGATAGAGAGAAAGAGAAACCACTCAAAACTAATTTCTTGGGAAAATGACCTCAAAGATCAAAAGGAAAGGTGCATAGACTTTTAAATTTCCTCACAAAAGCTTCCACTCAGTCAGATAAATGAGAAAAAAATAGTAAATTGACTCTAAATCGTTAAAGTCAAAGAATTGTTCAAAGTAAGGAAGAAAAATATGTCAAAAACCCAAACAAATCATCATGAATTCTCAGATATAAAGGTGTTGGGGACCGAAACAAGGATACACTGAGGTTGCAAGAACTCTAATCAAGTGCAAACAAGAAAAAATGGATTAAGAGACTAAACTTCTGCAAGATCTTTAACATAAAGAGGGAAGCACTCTGGTGTAAGGGGCATCGAATCATTCCAACGCTCTATGTAAAGCCATAAGGGAGCACCATCACTCTGATAGCAAGGGCAGGGGAGCTCTAGGCTTCAAAAAGTTCAGAAAAATACCCAAAAATCCAAAAAATAAAGCAAATTCAGAAATACAAAGTGTATGGGATGAAGTGAAGGGTCAATCAACAAATCTAAGAATCAAAGACAGAGTATGAATAAGATCAAAATGAGCAAAGTCAATCAATATCTAGGAAGGAAAAAATTCAAATGTTCCTCCCCAGTGGAGTCACCAATTTATGTTACAGGTGAATGCCCCTGCGGACGAGTGGATTCCCTCTTGGTCTCTACACTCCTAAGACCAAGACATAAAGGGTGTTATCATTGGTCACTGACATCCTTTTATATCTAACTAAGATAATGTATGAAGAGGAAGAATAAAAGTGTACCTTTTTAATGGCATTTATCCTCGCACAGTCCAAGTTGAGCTTCAATCCTAAGCTCTTCGATAACTCCTGTAGAAAAAACAAAGATACAACAAGATTCCTATTCTATTGAGATTAGCTTGAATACAGATCTATATACTAGAGACAAGTTCATGTGGAACAAACACAAACTTGAAAGAAATGGGCCAA
>JASDQU010102136.1:559902-593768 GCA_032191745.1 Picea mariana
TCTTTTTCCAACCCCTTTTCTCAAGTAATCTAGACTGATTATGCTTCGATGGTATCTCACTTATGAGATCATAAGTTTGGTATCTCTATCTCTCTATCCATGTATGTACTGTATGTTTCCTATGAGATCATAGGTTTCATACCTCCAATATTTTCATGTATGTTTCACCATGAGAAAGCCTCCTTATATGGGCTTTGATAGGCCCAACTACTTGAGATAACTTTGGGATAAGTTGAGGATTCCTCTCCTTCAATTGTGGATCTTCCCTAAGATCATGCCTTGAACTCATATTTGAATCCAACCAACTTCAGTGATTGAGGGGATTCTTCCCTGATTTCCTTCAATAAACCAAATTTCGCCCAAAAAAGGCCAGCACTCCCTCAAAAGGGACATAGAGCATTGGAACGCTCACCTAGAAGAGGGTACAAAGCACCATCACTCCCTGAAAGTATGCAGGGGAGCGTTCCTTTCCAAATTTGACTTTTGAGTGGCTTTTTCAGTGGCAAAAGGCTTGTACTCCTTGTTAATTGATTTCTCCTCTTCAAAACTAGTCTTTGAGGTGTCTTACATGTCCTTATGATGTCGTTAGAGGCACAACATAGGCAAGATGGCAGTATGATGTTTGCGACACTTGTGGTCAAGATGCGACACTTGCAGACAAGATGCGACACTTACAACACTTGTAATGAAGACACTTGCGACACTATTGAAGTGAGTAATTTTGATGTGTAATAATGTAAACCAAGAAATGGATATATGGGTAGATCCCATGTAATATATACCAGGTGGGAGGGCCAAAATGCTCTTATAAATATCCTTGTTCTTTAGAAATTGGGCAAAGGGAATATTGTAGCTACCTAGTGTCCATACCAAAAAATTGGGGAAAATTAAACCATAAACCACGATTTTACCAAATGACAGGGAAAATATGTTATCAGAAATTTCCATACTTCTAGAAATTTGGCTAATGGAAGCTTGTCCCTCCAAATTTCATGGGAGAAACACAATTTTGTTTCCTCTATCCCTCCTAAAAATATGGGCTAAACCTGTACACGATTTTTTCCCTAAAATGAATTACGAGCTAATGATATAAGTTTTAAAAAATCACTCTAATACAAAACATTCGCCCAATAAAAAATTGGAGGCCCCTTAATTTTTCCCATGAGCAAAATTCTGCCCCTAAAATCATCTATGCTAAACGCCTAGAGGGTAAAAATTATCTGGCAAGAGATAAAATCCCTTTTGAAACCGTCAAGATGCTTTACCCATGGATCCCCGGGAAAGCACTGAAAATATTCTCAATAAGAAAAGGGTACCCACAAGATAACGTGAACACTCAAGGTATGAGTTGATGGATAGGAGATCTCATCATGAGCAAAACCTATTATGACCATGGACATGTAGAAGTATGACATTACCACCTATTTGGTCACCAAGCCAGGGTAATGGCTCTTGGTTGTGTAGCCAAGATAAAGGGGGTCTCATCATGAGCCAACCTTCTCATTTCTATGAAGTGATTTGTGGATGGCATTGTCACCTCTAGTCACCAAGCTAGGATAGTGGCCCTAAACTATTCCCTTGTAGCACAAGAGAAAATTATCAAAATAAAGAAATCTAAGAACAAATGGTAATGAATGGGATAGGAAGCAATTGCATCCATGACAAGGTGCATCTCACCCTCCACAAAGGCACCCACATGTAGGACTCTACATTTCCATGTTATCACATGCACCCCATGCCCAAATATTTACCCCATGCCACCTCATACACTTGCATGACTTGGACCAAACTCCACCTAGGAAAAACCCCAAACTTAAGAGGGATTATCCCTATAGGACACCATGAGACCCTCTCCAAACCTAAACTTGTCAAATTGCATAACATCTTTGAGAATTTGTTTGGGGTTAAGGGGGGTTTGATACACATGTTTGAGGGATTTAATTATTGGGTGTGATTTACATGCTATGATCCTTGTGGCTTATGAACCCCTGGAAAGAATATTTATTGTCTTTGCAGGACCTTAACCGGTGGACAAATGCACATGTGGGAATGATTATCTCGGACCTTCATGAGAGATCAAATCCCATAGATGGGTGTTGAAACTCTAGCCAGGGGGTAAGAAGAGATTGAAGGCTTGCACCAGAAGGAAGAAGGATGTTGATTTTGGAGGCAATTTGGTGGACCTATACCTAGGGGATTGTGCCCTTATTGCTCAAAAATTGGCCTTTGGAGGCATTGGACATCACCTATGCATCCTTGGACGTCATCTACTTGCTAGGGTTGTCACCTTGGGCGCAGTCCTGATATTATTGACACATGTGGGAAAGGATTTTGGCCTTCGGAGGCCCAACATTTCACTTCATGTTCCCAACGTTTCATCATGGAGGCCCAACGTCACCCTAAAATGGCATGACATCACACTTAAGAGGGTATTTAGATGCAAATTGATTTTGTTTTGTCCAAAATTTAATTTTTGTAAGAAGTTGGCTAGGTCGGCTTGGATTTTTGACCTGAAACTTAAATAAGGTCAAGGTTTTGCATAAATAAACAAAAATTGACATTCATTTTCATCACAACTTGTCATTGTACAAGAGGAGGTCTGAAATTTCACCCTAGTTGGGTGTACTTGGCTGAAATAGTGAGGTGCTACTCTTCTTGGAGGCTTGTTTTAGCACTTGGACAAATCTTATGAAATTTTATGGTGATCTTGCATGGTATATTCATGATTATTCTTGGTGCAAGTAAAATATGCATTTTCTCATATATTGAATGGTTAATGGTATGGTTTTATTTTCTCATACGATGTTATGAAATTGCATGGTGTATTTAATGCTTGAAGTAAGAAACTTAAAGTGCTAACTTTCTTTTTATTTTCCTAGCTTCATAAAATTGATTTAATAATTAGTGAAACCCTAGGGCCATAAAGTGCTATCTCCCTTGAGGTATTTACTTATTTATCGTCCTCAAGATAATTCTCATCCACAAAATCTTCAAGAGTAAGGATGCGCTAGGGCCTAGAAGTGCCTACACCATAACTCACCTCCCTTCTTAGGGTGAAGAAACCTAGGAGGCCTTAAGGTGCTATTCCTCCTAGGTCTTGGCTTTTCTTGAATAGTGTGAATTATCATATTTCTTCATCCTCCAAAGAGGCTGCCTACTTAAATCCATATACCCCTAAAAGGAACTATTCATGTCCTCTTACTTTTGACAAGACTACCAACCTCAACTCAAACTTTCCACTTGATACCCTACTAATTTACTAACCTAGTCTAGACTACTAATCATAAATCTGGTTGTGGCTAACATCACTGCTACAAACTTTTGTTTGCAACCTTATCGAGACTATTAACCAAGTAAACCTACCCATAAATTTCACAAGCCTAGGCATTATCACCTCAAGGATTTAATCTACTTTTTACTACTATTCTGAAGTGCATTTCTGAAGCTGTTGCAAATCAGTTTTGTTGTTGTTGTAATTGTTACTATAGCCACTATGTGCAGCCCCTATCATCCTACTAATTGTCTATAAGACCACCCAAAATTGTACTGGGCAAGCTATAATCAGTAAGTGTTAAAGTATTTTCTCCATTGCCTCATTAAGGTACTTTTTCTTAAGTGTGTTATTATTGTCATCACTATCAATTTGTTGTTGTTACAAGTGTTTAGACAACTTTTAAAGTCATTAATTGACTCATGTTAATATAGAAGTTGTAAGTGGAAAAATTATTATCAATGAAAAGTATTTACATTTCATTACATTGTCCCTATAAATTGCAATTTTTGGATTTATTAATGTTGCTACACATCTATCGTTTATGCATAAACTTGTCTAGTAGCATATTTTTTTATCATAAAGTCACTTTTTGTTCAAGCATTGATATCATTGATTATTTCTACAACATTTTTTGTTTCATTGGTAAAGGGTAGGTACAAATTCACCTTACTTCCATTTGACCCTTCAACACAACCATACTAAGTGACTTTACTCAATTTAGTGACCTAGATAGAGGGGTGGTATTGCGTTGTCTTTTCCCCTTCATCAACTAACTAGGTCCTGGGACGTCTCCCTTGGAGTGAGAAATCCCTCCTCCTAAATACAAAGAGGTACCTTATTAGGGTGAAAATGATAGGGATAATTCTATGTTACGCAAACCCAATCCTACTTTCCTTTGGAATTTGGGCAAGTACAAATTGTGCGATAATAGGATGGAAAGGAAATTTGTGATATAAAGTTAAGTCGTATGTCCCTAGAATTTTTTTATTTATTTCTTTGGATGAGAAATGTTATTTATTTATTGGAAAGGAAAGTCATGACAAGTCAAGGCATGGCATGTTAAGGAAATGCAAGGCATGGCAAGGCATGGCATGGAAAGGCAAGGCATGCCATAGCATGGCATGGAAAGGAATGGCATCACAAGGCAATACAAGGAGTGGATTAGCAAGAAATGGTTTGGAAAGGCAAGGCATTGCATGGAAAAGAAAGGAAATGCAAGACATGGCATGGCATGACATGGCATGGAAAGGCAAGGCATAGCATGGCATGGAAAGGAAAGGCATGGAATGACAAGGCAAGGCAAGGCATGGCATGGCATGGCATAGAAAGGAAAGAAAATATAAGGAATTTCATGACATGGCATGGAAAGGCAAGGCATGGAATGCCATGGAAAGGAAAGGCATGGAATAACAAGGAAAGGAAAGGAAATGCAAGACAAGGTAAGGGAACACAAGGCAAGGCAAAGTAAAGGCAAGGCTAGGAAATCAAGGCAAGGAAACACAAGGCTAGGAATTGACCACATACTTTGTTGTGGACACCTCATCCACTTGGAATATTGCACATTCATGCATGGATTTCGCTACCTTGGAATTCACACATGTGGAGTGGTTTCATGCATGCACATTCTTGGAGGGAACATTCCATGTGGACACTTGAGATTTAAATTGGCTTGATGCCTATTTTTGGTGGTGTGTCCCCTTCATGAGAATTATTTGGTGCATACTACTACTATTTTTGGATGAGAGTGAATTTCTTTGGAGAGGCTAATGTCCACATGTTGTAACATGGTCAACCATGAATTGAGGTGACATCTAACTAATTCATTATTATAATATTTATTTGACTTGTCATGGAGTTAGTTAGCAAATAATAATATTTTATTGTATAAGAAAAGAGACTAACTCTATAAATAAGAGTTCTCTCTCTCCATTGTAAAGGGTGGATAATTTGATTATTTAGGATATCTCCTCTTGGGATACATTGTATAAAATTTTGGCAAGCTTAATGGAGAATTTGAGGTATATTTTCATTTGATGTAAGGCTTTATTGTGCACTCATATTTTATGTGTTGATTTTGTATTAAGAAACCCCTGTAACATGTTATGATTGTCATTATTGTAAATGTGTTGAACTGCACATAATAGATCTAGCTAAACAATGATACACACATTTGTGGAGAGAATTGAAAAACAAGAAGAAGGAGAGAAAGAATGGAAAGAATTCTCATTAACCATTATAAATAATGAATAATTTACACATGATATAATCTGTATAACTCAATGAGTTCAACTTGAGGTGAACCAAGTTTCCATAGTGGTGGTATATAGTGATTTGGACACACACCAACAGTTACAGGAGTGAACTACCACCTATTCTAGTCTCTTAGGCAGTTACGGGAGTGAACTGCCACCTAGTTGAGTTAACTAGTCAACCAGTCTTTGGTTAACTGACTAAACAAAAAGTAGTGAGGAGTTAACTCAAGGAATCAAGGCTAATGTGCCACTTTGGTGATGATACCAAGGCAACGTCGAGTTACCATGGTGATGATCCCAATGCAACATCTAAACTCAACTCAACTAGTCAAACTGAAGTTTGAACTAAAAGAGAATATTCTCCAGATGGAATATTCTCTCCTAAAATATAGGAGACTGGATAATGACTAATTATGACTAATAAACAAATAAAAACCTTAGGAAAAAGAAATCCTAGGTGTGTTTGAACTAACTCCAACACCCCGCCTGAACATCACTATGGTGAAAATAAAGATTGGGTCCCAGCAACGAGGCCATGTTAGGTACCCAATTACAAAAGATACATTGAAAATAAAGNAAAAGAATAACTACAATTGCTAGGAAATTGTGTCCTTCACTCCAAGACGACCTCACAAAGAATGGAATTTTTGCTCAGTGAAGGTCTTGGTGAAAATGTATTCCGTCTATTCTTCTAAAGGACAGAACTATAATTCGATGGTACCCTCATGTACCAAGTCTTGGATGTAGCGCATGTGGATATCGATGTGCTTCATCTATTGCCTCTAAATTGGATCTCTGCAGAACTTCAGAGTGCTCTGGTTGTCACACTAGATGACGATCGGCCAATGAAATTAAATGCCCAACTCAGTGAGGAAATTTTGTAGCCACATAGCCTGAATGGTTATGTTAACTACCCCTCTGTACTTTGCCTCAATTGAAGATAGATAAATGGCATCTTACTTCTTTCTCGACCAACAGATAGGCCTGGAACCAAGACTAAGCAACTAACCAGATGTGGACTTATGATCAATGTTATCGCCAGCCCAGTCGGAATCAGTAAACCCAATGAGATCTAATGTAGATTTTGCTACATAATGAATCCCAAAGGTGGTGGTGCCCTATACGTATTGAAGGATACACTTTGCATCTTTCCAATGTAGCTCATGCGGCTCCTACATGAACCTGGAAACTATGCCAACTACATATGAGAGGTCTGGTATGGAGTGTGTGAGATCCAACAAGCTACCCACTAGTTGTTTTTATAGTGTGCTATCAGCCAGTGGAGTCTCCACGCCATCCTCAAGTTTGACTCCTGATAGGAAAGGAGTTGGAGTAGACTTGCAATCTGTCATATGAAATCTCTCAAGGAGATCTCATGCATACTTGGCTTGAGACAGTTTGATGGTTGATGCATCTTGACTGATCTCAAGTCCAAGGAAGAAGTGTAGCAGACCCATGTCTGTCATCAAAAACCTGTCATGAAGAATCCTCTTGACTGCAGCTATCACTGAATTCGAGCAACCGATGATCATAAAATCATCGACATACAGAACTAAAAGTAGAACTGAATCAACCATCTTGAGCATGTATACATTTTAGTCTGATTTAAAATGTACAAAGTTCTGTGACAACATGTAGGAGTCCATATTGGCATAACATGCCCTCGGAGCCTGCTTGAGTCCATAAAGTGACTTCTTCAGTTGACAGACCAAAGATGAGTTCTGCATAAATCCCTCGGGCTGCTCCATGTAGATCTCCTCAGAGAGATCACCATGAAGAAATGAATTCTTCACATCCATCTGATGGACTTCCCATCCCTTGGCTGCATAATGGAAAGCGCCAATTGTATGGAATCCATCTTCGCTACTGAAGTGAAGTTATCATCATAGTCAATACCATGAACCTACTGAAAGCCTTTGGCGACAAGCCTGGCTTTGTATCTGCTGATCTGTCCATTCGTTGTGCTCTTGGTCCTGTAGACCCATCTACATCTGACAAGTTTCCTCCCAAAAGGAAGGGGAACCAGATCCCAAGTATGGTTCTCGAGGAGGGATTTGTACTCCTTCTGCATGGTAGATTCCCAAAAGGGATTTGTAGCAGCCTCACCATAATACTGTGGAACTGAAGACTGAACTAAGAAAAGATGCTTGGAAGGCAATGGTTCAGTGGCAATGAGTGCAATGGGAGGCTCCTCAAAATCATATCGAGTCCTCCTAGTATCGGTTGGATCACCAACGAGATCCCCTTGTTACACATGAAATTTGCACACCTAGGTACCTCGCCCTAAGTGTCGTAAAGTTTCATATAAGTGTCGCATACACCTTGACACCATAGAATAACCTATGTCACAATCCCTAGTTCATATGGAGGAGGGATATATTACATGAAGGCCAAAATACTAAGTACACATGAATTATTATTAATATTCATGGAAAAGAAATTGATTAAGTGAGAGAATCGAGTGCACATGAATTATTATTAATATTCATGAAAAATAAAGTAATTAAGTGTGAGGATCCACCTCACATTTGGTTTCCTATTTTTTAGGAAAGGTGGAGGATCTCATGGATGTTTGAAATATTTCCTCCTTAAAATCCTTGAGAGATATTTCCTCCCCAAAATCCTTAAAGAGATATTTTCTCCCTAAATATTTTAGAGATCCCTTTCTTAGTGGATATGATGAGAGATTCTCTCCATGGTGGTTAAGTCTCCAAATCTTATATAATGGGGGATTTCCATGGACGAAGGGGAATGGAGATTGAGATTATACCAAACTTATGATCTCATGAGTGGTACATCATTTGGAGCATCAACATTCTGTGTGTGGACTGTTTAAGCAAGGGTTTGGACAAGGAGAACTTGATGAAGCTGCTACACTCACACCTATGGTTGTAAGTTTTCTTCATTGTTATTCTCATTAATATAATATGCTTGGCCTGTTTCTTTCAAATCTATGTTTGATCTACCTGTCCGCAGGGAGATTTTCCTACAACAGAAATTGGCGACTCCACTGGGGATGAATCAGAACTTTCAGCGGTTTTGGTTTTCCTCATAGAACTTGTCTTACCCTTTGTTCTTTTTAGACCTTTTTCACCCCATATTATTGATTTCATATGCTGATTGACTCCTTACCCCATCGCATTCATCTTGATTGCCAAAGTTTGACTGAAATTTTGGGTTTTTTGGACAATTTTGTGAGTTGTGGAAGCTTGGCGCTCTCCTATCCTATTATCAGAGCGTTGGTGCTCCCCCTTGGTCTTATATAGAGTGTTATAATGCTCTGGTGCCCCTTACACTAGAGCACCAGCCTCTCTTTGCAAAAAATCCTTTCCAGAATTGTCTTTTCTGAAGACTAGTCTCTATTTTTTCACTTGTTGAGCTTCTTTGTGATTCAATGCTTCTTCCTATTGACCTTTGACATCCTTCCTTCTAAGGAATAAGAACTTTTTTTGTTTATATTTTGTGGCCTTCTTCCTTATTTTGATTTTTTCTACTATTGAGAACTTGGAATCAATCCACTGCTTTCTTCTCTCTTATCCAACTGAGCGAGAACTCTGGTGAAGGGCATCAGAAATCTGTGAATCATCTTATTTGGTTCTTTGAGGTCATATTTCTTAAGCATCATTCTTTTGTTTGATATTTCTTGATTCTCTTTGTTATCTTTTGTTTTCTTTTTTCTTCTTGTTTCAATCATAGCAAGAGGGTGTGTTGTTTGTGCGAAATTTGCTTATGCTTGTCTGAATCTCCTTGATCTGAAAGGATAGTTGGCAGGAAAAGTTTTTGCATTGAATTAATCATCATTCGCATACAAACGACAAACATACATCTTAGTGATTGGTTTGCATATTAGAAGGCATTTCTGAAATGTTTCAGCTTTACATTGAATTCGATTGAGAACAAATTGATTGAGGACATTCCATATTAGTGTTTGATAGTGAAAACGACTCTTTCTCTTTCCCTTAATTAGGCATTCATTGAAAAGAAATGATTGATTATCATCTTTTATGCATCTTTTTGGGAATTGAGTCATCATTCCATCAGTTTCACTTTCATACACCCTTTGAGTAAAGAACAGTTGTAAAACGAACGCTAATTAAAAATTATCTAGAACACTTTTGTTTTTAGGATCTTCCACCAACAGTAGACTAGGGTTAGCACTTTGGATTAGGCTGTGAGTACAACTCTCCAAAGTTTTCAAAGMAAACATTAGCATCCCGAGCTAGGGAGATTCAAATCCAATTGTCGTATTAGTTTTCTAGGATCCCCCTCTCACACAGGGGTTACGCACGAGGTTGCATTCGGGTGAATTTTTGAGATTATCCCTCCATAGTTCAACTATTTGTAGTGGTCAGATCGTATATTGGGGGTCACTTGGAGGTATACCCATGATTATGTGTGGGAGCCTCTCGGGTTGATTTCGGACTTGTTATCCTACCCATATGTTTCGGATCGGACTGTCGATTGTACCCACCCAGGGAATCACTGTGAATTGGTGTCTTTAGTTGCCATAATATTTAGGTACTTACACAAGGTGACAGTGAAGGGAAGTCTCACTGTACCTGGAATAGACATTGGTCAAACTCACTCGGGCTCCTTGGAGGGTAAATCCACAATTATTGCATGGAAGCTTGCACCAAGGTGAAAGTCCGTTAAGTAGGTCACCATTGTAACTATTCCACCATATCCTAGACCCTTCTCGACTTGATCATGTGACGTTGGATTTCATCATCAACTAGTACGATCATCGAGAGAAGTTTTGTTTGCTTGGTTGATTCCTAGATTTTATTAGTGTATGTTGTTTCTTTTTATTAGTTGGCTCTAGATTTTCAATGTGATCTGTTATTCTCCACAATTGAGCTCGTAGATGATAAAGGTCTTCGTCGATCATGTAGGATGCAAGGGCTGCCTTCGGAAGGCTATCAACCCTTACCTCCTAACCCTCTAGAAGACAACTACCATAGAGAGGTAGAAAATCAATCCGACGCTGGAAGTGTTATTGCTCCTTCGTTAGATAACTCATAAGGTGCTTTGGTTACGGTTGAAAATCCCACTAGATATGTTTTGGTAACCCCTCTCGAACCACTTTTGGTTCGTTTAGACTCCCTTGGGAACATCATAGACAAAGAGGTCCCATGATTACCAGAGAGGATTTTTACCGAAACATATATGGGATCCACAGAACCAATCTTTGGTGATGAGTATAAGACTCTTGTTCATCCTAGCACTGCAGTAGATACCAATCCCACACCTGCTCATTCTGTATGGAGGACTTCATCAGGACGCAATCTCTATGAACATTTTGAATCCTTTCGACAACCCTTTCATCCTCATGACCCTCCTAGTGAAACAGGACCATCCAGTCAAACCATGAATCACCCAGTCGATCAGGTTATTAACCCTACTGTTACACCAACACAAGTCCATCCTAATGCAAGACTCATCACCTCTACTCATCTCCAAGGCACTTCAATATATACCCCCATTTCTACAAGCTTTTACTCTACAGCTCCACTTGTTCCACATGATCCTGTTGGGACATCTCTTCAGCCGAGAATGCAGACCCCTGCTATCCCAACACAACCGGCTGGAGGGAAACCACCATCTAGCAAACCTTTCCCTCCTGGAGCACTACCTTTCCATGGCATCCTACCCCTCCCAGGGGACAACCCCCTTTTCATGCTCCTCCTGGAGGGAAACCTTTGTTTGCCAGTCATTCCCCGGTCGTTAATCCACCGTTGGCAGGGGGAAAACCTTCGTTTGCTGGAAACCCTTCACAATCCTGGGGAGTATCTTCAGGAAGAACTTTCATTCAACCCCACATTTGGGGGAACTCATCTCATAATCCACTAGGAGGGGTATCAAATCCGGTTCCTTCCGGAACATCTTATGGACAATCTTATCTGGGCGGCATCCCAAACACCACCTGGAGTTCTCCGGGACCACAGTCTTATCCTCCTCATGGGTCTAATGTGTATCCACCTCTGGGATCTACTCCTTACCATTCTCAAGTGAAAAATGTTTATCCTCCTCATGGGAAAATAAATCACCCGGCCTATAATGCTCAAACCCCACCAGGTTATGTAAATGTTTCTCATCCATAATCGAATGTTGTTTATCCTGGCCAGCAACAACTATATGTAGGAGGACCTACTGGTTACAACTATCCACCTAACCCAGTTTATGGTACTACTGGTGTTCCTATGCCACACCAGTATCATCCGCAAATTAACCAATAGCTACCTTTCCTTACGACTCTGGATATCCCAAACTTATCTCGGTTAACTAATGATCCTATTTTTCATTCACCGGTTTGGCCAGTCATTCTAGCGAAACTTCCTTCTGATATTCTGAAATTTGACGGAAAATTTGGTGAAGATCCAAACAACCATGTGATGACTTTCTATTTGTGGTGTTCATCAAACTCCCTCATGGATGATTCTGTACGTTTGCATCTTTTCTAGCGAACACTTACAGGCTTGGAAACAAAGTGGTATATTGAACTACCACATGCTTCTTTTCATGATTTCAATTCCCTTGCCATGTCTTTCCTCATGCACTTTCAACTACCTATTCGCTACGAGACGGGTACTAAACTCTTGAACTCCCTTCATCAAACTGACTCTGTGCATATCTCTGACCATATTCATGAGTGGAGGCGACGATGAAGGATGATCAAGGCAGTCATTCCTGACATACTATTGGAAGAATGGTTTACTAAATCACTTTTACCCTTGATCGCTCGCGATGTTGCTATAGGTGGCACGGTCACCGAGGAACAAGCCATCGCTCGGGCTCAATACTTAGATTTGGTTTATTCACAATATAGTACTTTGTATGATTTGCTCCCGAATGTTGCTCGAGCTAATACCAATCCTTCTAAACCGTCATCCTCATCTCATGCAAATGGTGTTATTGGTTCTGTCAAAACTCAATCTACTTCCCAATCGCTCACACTCTCCTCTACCTCCCCCCAAACTCAGATCTTTGAGGTGAATGCAGTTCAATCTGCCCCTTCACAACAATCTGGAGGTAAGAAAAAGACAAAAAATAAATTAAAAAATAACAATCAACAACCAAAAAATCAAGCTCAAACACCTGCTACGAAAAAGAAACCACAACGAAAACTGAAATTCCCGTGTATCATTTTTGGTGATGATCACTACACTCGAGACTATCCACTTCGCAATGGAGTGGCCAAAATTTTCCAAGGAAAGTCACAACTCGTTGTGCTTACTTAGCCTTTTCCATAGCAGCAATCCATGGTTGCTCAAACCCCCTCTCCTGGGGGAATTTCTAGCCATCCTACTCATGAGGCCTCATCAAGTGTACATATTTATATGTTTAATGGGATTAATTTGACCACTCGCTCTAAGACATATGACACACCAGGTAACCCTGACAAAGCAAAAGATATTAATGGTACCAGTACTTTACCGGATCCATCACCGTCCTCCGTTAGTCTTCCATCGGTTAATCCTCCATCAAGACCACTTCAGATTGAGAAACCCACGTTCGACTCTATCTTACACCCTCCTAAGAACACTATCTACAAAGCTACCTTTAATCCTAGTTCACGTGCCACCCAGAACTACAACATTGTTGAATATTTGGCTCAAGCACCGTGTGCTATGTCTGCGTTAGAAGTTCTACAACACTACCCCAGTCAACGTAGAATTCTCTTGGCCGCTATTGGCGCTGTTGATCCTAAGTCATCCAACCAGATCATGTTTAACCTGGATAATTATATGTCTAGACTCTCCCACCAACTTGCTTTTCAAGTTAATGTTGTTGTTCACAATCAACAAATCCACCAAACTATTTTGGATGAGGGAGCCTCGACTTGTGTCATTTCTTTAGCATGTTGGAAAGGTCTAAAATCATCTGCACTTAACAAATCCCCAATGATGTTACATGCCTTCGATGGGTGAGGTTTTCATCCCCATGGGATTTTACAGTCCCTACCCATCCAATTGGGTGGAAAAACTATTACTGTTGATGTCGAGGTGGTCGATGCTCCCCTCGATTACAACTTGTTACTTGGAAGAAGTTGGTTTTATGCTATGACTGTCGTTGCCTCATCGGCCTTTTGATGTGTACAATTTCCTCATCAGGACAAAATTGTCACTGTTGATCAGTTGGATTTCTGCACGACCGATGCTCGAACTCCCGCTACCAACAATATTCCTTTCCTGGGAGACCACGAGATCACGTATGAAAGTGTTGGTGTTGGCTTACTGAAATATTCCAGCCTCATGGGTACCTTCCCTACACCACTTCCACCGACTACACATCATATTTCCACCGTCGATATGAATTCGACCGCGACTTATCAATCTTTGGAATCATCTAACCCTTGGATTGTACCTTGTCTGTTGGAATTCGATGCACTAGGTGACACCGTGTCACTTAGTCCAGATGAACCATCATATATTTCTATACAATTTGCTTCTCCCTCATCATATGACCAACATTTATTGGCACCCGACAGTTCCTCGATGCAATCCTGGTTGAGTTCCTTGTCGTCTACGATCGACTGCATTTCCCCAATTTTTCCTTTTGATGAATCTATTCTTGAAATGCTTCGTATTGACAAGTTTCCTCAGGATAATAACCATCACCGATCCTCTTTTCTTCCCCCTCATGAAGAAATTTGGGAAGATATACACTCTATCTCCCCTCCTGGTGTTGATTTTCCATCATCTCCCATGATTTCAAATTTGGATGATTTGGATCCAGTAGTGGACATGGTGATTTCTTTGGTAGGGTTATTGGAGCCTGATATCCTTACCCCTAACATGACCCTCGAAATGTGTTCCTTCCTGAGTGATTATCTTCCATCCAGCGAAGATCTCTTGGAAGCCATGATCGATTTTCTTCCTTTGACATGGTATCCTTCCAGAGAATTATCCTCTTGGAAGACATGATCAAGAAGCGGTTACGAGCATAGTTTCTCTTCTCTATAGCAAGCTCATTAAAAAATGAAACAGAGGCCCTGAGCATAGTTCTTTTCCTGTGTCAAGCTCGTTAAAAAATGAAACAGCCACCTCTTTTGAACCTTCTTTTCATCCACCCTTCTCCTTTTTCTCATCTACTAGAGAAATTGCTGACAACCTCAAAGTAAGCGAATGAATTGAAGCTTGGAGGGCATGTCTCCAACCTTTGATGATCATTCTGGAGTTAAGCCACTAGTTGTCAAGTTGGGGGCATACCGAGCTTAGTCTTTGTTCTTTCTGATGCTCGTAAATACATGAGAATGCATCCAGGTAGACTTTTATCTCTTTTTCGGACCTATATGGATACATGAAAAAGGAACCCCCTGGAGTCTTCTTTAAACTCTTTTCAGACTCTCTAAACATGAAAAGATTGTCAAGTGATCTTGCTTCCTTTCCCACTCGTTAAAAGGTTTGAAAGGNGCTCGTAAATACATGAGAATGCATCCGGGTAGACTTTTATCTCTTTTTCGGACCTATATGGATACATGAAAAAGGAACCCCCTGGAGTCTTCTTTAAACTCTTTTCAGACTCTCTAAACATGAAAAGATTGTCAAGTGATCTTGCTTCCTTTCCCACTCGTTAAAAGGTTTGAAAGGGCGTCTTTCGAGTGATAATTTATCTCTTTTTCGGCCTCGCGAGACTAACATTACGAAAAATGACAACATTGGAGTCATCTTTAAGTTCTTTTCAGACTCTCTAAACATGAAAAGATTGTCGAGCGACCTTGTTCTCTTCACGCTTATTAAAGTATTTGAAGATAGCGTCTATTGAGAGATAGTTTATCTCTTTTATGGTCTCATCAAACTACTTTATGAAAAAGGAACTGAGAGAGTTCTCTTTTAAGTGTTTTTCCAGACTCTATAATCATGAAAAACCTTTGAGTTTTCTATCTTTGGACTCGTTAAACAAACATCGACAGGCCCATATGGGATCGAATCCTTACTTCTTCCAGTTCATTAAACAAAGGAAGAGGAACTTATCGAAGGTGAGTTATATCAAGCATGTGTTACCCTCTTCAAGCTCGTTAAATTAAAAAGAGGTACTCATCTATTTGGATTGGGGAAAAATTGAAGGAAGCAAGCCAAGCAGTTTTTGAGAACATTACTAGTAACTCTTAGAGTCCCCCTTGAACACAACACTTTGTCTTTGCGCACATCTTTATCCACTGAACCTCTGCACTGAACCAATCCTATGATTTTTTCTTACTCCTTTGGGTCACCCGACGAAAGTCACAGTATCCATTGCATCATCGTGTTTGGTCCATGTCATGTTTATGTTGTTGTGCCTCAGTGTTCAAGGGAAGTATCTGCCTCGAGAGTCAACCATCAAAAATATCTTGTTTCAATACCCGTGTCAGTCCATGTTCATTTGATCTACCAATTACATCTCTGTGTCTGTTTTGTGTCATTGATGGGGGATACATCAAGGCCCTTCTTCGATGAGTCTATTCCTGTCGACTTCAACACATTATCCAGGAACTAGACTTAGAAACCAATTAGTACTTTGGGACCTGCATGCCTCAATGGAAGGCCTCCTCACATTCGATAGTGGGTTTACATCATTGACCTCTAGTTGGATGATTCCACGGATGTTCGACTTCAGCTCATCCATTCACATTCGTTGGAATGTACTAGAGTACCTTGGGAATCATTGACATCAATGGTGATTTCCCTCGTGCTTGTTAACGGTTTACATCATTGACCGGTAATCAAGTGGTTTCTTCCATGTTCGACATCAGGACATCTATTCGCATGGTTAGATTCGTACTACATCGGGATCAGTAAGAAGACCCTGGGTTGAGTTGTCACTCTTATATGGACTTTGCCTAGGTTGCGCAGGAGTTTTTTTTAACAATGACACATATACTGTTACATAGATCCACTTTGTATTGGTCTTGGTTATGTCTTGTCATCTCGTAGATCCACTATGTATTCTTTGTGGCTACGATCAGTTTAGGTCATGGAAGTATAGATCCGCAGTGTATCTTTAGTGGCTATACCTTTTATCAATATAATTATGGGTCCGCAGTGTATTTTATGGTGGCCATATCTTGCAAGTCTTGATCACCCAAGAATATGTATGCCTACCTTAGGTTTGAAGCATGTCATAATATTTGTTGGATGTTTGTGTGTAGCTTCTATCAGGTTCTCTGAGTCAACACTCTTGCTTTAAATATTTGTAAAGTGTTTCGGCCATCATTCTCTCTTCTGATCTCACACTTTAGGGGGCATTCTGTTACACATGAAATTTGCACACCTAGGTACCTCGCCCTAAGTGTCACAAAGTGTCGTATAAGTGTTGCATACACCTTGACACCATGGAATAACCTATGTCACAATCCCTAGTTCATATGGAGGAGGGATATATTACATGAAGGACAAAATACTAAGTACACATGAATTATTATTAATATTCATGGAAAAGAAATTGATTAAGTGAGAGAATCAAGTGCACATGAATTATTATTAATATTCATGAAAAAGAAAGTAATTAAGTGTGAGGATCCACCTCAGATTTGGTTTCCTATTTTTTAGGGAAGGTGGAGGATCTCATGGATGTTTGAAATATTTCCTCCTTAAAATCCTTGAGAGATATTTCCTCCCCAAAATCCTTAAAGAGATATTTTCTCCCTAAATATCTTAGAGATCCCTTTCTTAGTGGATATGATGAGAGATTCTCTCCATGGTGGTTAAGTCTCCAAATCTTATATAATGGGGGATTTCCATGGACGAAGGGGAATGGAGATTGAGAGTATACCAAACTTATGATCTCATGAGTGGTACATCATTTGGAGCATCAACATTCAGTGTGTGGATTGTTTAAGCAAGGGTTTGGACAAGGAGAACATGATGAAGCTGCTACACTCACACCTATGGTTGTAAGTTTTCTTCGTTGTTATTCTCATTAATATAATATGCTTGGCCTGTTTCTTTCAAATCTGTGTTTGATCTCACATGAATTTGTCTCTAATAGATAGATCTATTTCGAACTAATCTCAGTAGAGTAGGAAGTGGTTTGTACTTTTGTTTGTCTACAAGGCTTATAGAGGAGCTTAAGATTGGAGCTCAACTCGGACTGTGTAGGGACAAACACCGGTAAAAGGTACTTCTTTTCTCCTTCCTCCTCACACATTAGTTTATCTAGATCTAAAAGGAATTTAGTGTCCATGATAAGCATCTTATGTCTTAAGAGTTAAGAGTCTAGCTCTCAAGAGGAGATCTACCTGTCCGCAGGGAGATTTTCCTACAACACCTCTGCATCCTGAAGAGTAGTTTGTGCCCACTTGGGCCTCTTCTCTGGCTCTGCAACTGCATTTGGATTCTTTGAATCTACATCTAACTATACTGACTCTGAATATGAATCATATGAGTCCTCTCAATCAGAACTCTTGTCTGAAGAAGAGTCATCATGTGCATGCTCATCATCTCGGACAGGTGGAAGAGTGAAGGTGCCTACATGCGGCTGTTGAGGTACATGTGAGACACTTTCCTCGAATTGGACACTACACTAAATGATGAGTTAGTTAGAGGAAAGATCAATAAGCTGATATCCCTTCACATCATCGGGGTATCCAACAAAAATGCACTCAGTGCTCTATGGATCAAGTGCCTTCCTCTTTTTAGAGGGAATCCGGGCCCATGCACGTGAACCAAAAATGTGAAAGTGGACCACTTCTAGTTTGAGGCCGCTCCAAGCCACGTAGGGGGTCTTATCCTTGACATATCTATGAGGAGATATGTTTTGGATGTATGTTGCATAGTTAAGTGCTTCGGCCCATAGTCTCTATGGTAGTGACTTTGCATGCAACATGCAAGATTCCATCTCCTTTAGAGATCTGTTTTTCTGCTCAGTAACTCCGTTTTTCTACAGAGTGTAGGGAACTATATGTTGCAACTAAATCCATGCCTCATGGAAAAGATTATGAATCTCATGATTCACATACTCTCTCCCGTTATCAGTTCGAAGGACTTTGATCTTCTTTCCAGACTATGTCTCAACCAAATCTTTGAAATCTTTGAGGTGTTGAAAGACCTCATATTTTTGCCTGAGAAAGTAGATCCAAGTAAAACGTGAGAAATCATCAATAAAAATGAGAAAAAACCTCGCTTTGCTAATCGATGGATGCGAAAAAGGATCCATGAGGTCACTGTGGATCATATCTAAAGGTGTGGAAGCTTGTTGAGACTTTCCTTTGACAAATTTCTCTTGAGGGTGTTTTCTAAGAACACATCCCTCACACACTCCCTTGGAGAAATGGATGTATGGTAGACCATCAACTAATATTTGCTTTCTAATTTGTTGCATGTATCTAAAATTCAAATGTCCAAACCTTTCATGCCATATCCTACTACTTTCATCAGCATGAGTAAGCAGTAAAGCAGAATCAGGTTCAATGAATTCAAAAAATGTATACAATCTAGACTGATGATTTACCTCACTGGTAGAAACCCTGAAGTTGGTTTGCATGTGGTATATGTCCACGAAATTTGGTGTGAATACAAATTTCTTTCTGGTGCCAGAATTTTTCATCTGATACACGGAGAGAAGGTTGACATAAAGCTTGGGAACATGCAGCACGTTCTTGAAGCTTCCGTTGGTGAGTTCAATCCTTCCTTTGTCGGTGACTTCTATAGAAGAGTTGTCCCCCATCAAAATAGGAGGACCTTTGCATGCATCCAAAGAAGAATAGACTTCTTATAAGGCATCCATGTGATGTGATTCTCTTGAATCTATGATCCAAGCATCGAGAGAGGAGTTGATTGCAATCAAGGCATGGCTAGAATTGCCTTTCTTGGAATTCAAATCTTCTGGCTTCTTATTACTTTCACCCTCGGAGATGCAATCTCCAAGGTTGTTTTTCTGAAGTATCTGATACATCAGATCTATTTTCTTTTTCATGCATGTGGATTCTGAATGGAATCCTTTGTGACAGTACGTGCATTTCTCTCCTTTTCTTCCCTTTTCTCCTTTGGATCTGGAGGCATTGGTGAAGGGTTTTGTGTACCCTTCCTTCTTCGCATGTGCATAATATTTCCACTTATCTTTATCTTTATATTTCTAATATTTTTGGCTGCCATCATGCATAGTGAGTGCATACGCCCTTGGGCCTTTGATTGCACCCATGTTGATGAGCTTGGTTTTCTCTTGTGTCAAGGATTCGATAAAGTCCTCAAGAGAAGGCGTCTTCCAGGTGGCTCCAGAGGTGAATCTCACAGTATGGAATGTCTATATGAATACAGAAAATTCAGGACCAATCTTGGAGAGAATGGTGAGAACCATTTGTTTCTCCTCCTTTGATTTATCAACCCCGCAAGCTTTGAGTTGCGATAGTAAATCCTTGAATTTTGTAAGGAAATATTGGATATTCTCGAAGTTTTTTGGATCCAATGTGAGAATCTCCACCTCCAGCACGTGTCTCCTCATCTCATCATGTTTTCCAAAGAGCCCTTCCAATATGGTCCAAGCTTCATTGGGAGTTTTACAGGAAGATATATGAAAAAGGAGATCAAGAGAAATAAGACTACAAATTGTTTTGAGTGCCTTATCCATGCGATTTAAGTACTTGGATTTTTCTATGGATGATGTCAGCTCTGTATCTGTATTCATGGTTAACCTATACAACCCTCTATATTGGAGATGTATGGATATTTTCTCCTTCCATGTAAAATAGTTGTAAGGTGTAAGAATGATTTTTTTTTGGAATTCCATCTTTTCACTATTTTCAATATTTTGTACCTGCAAAAAMATTTGGTGTAGCTTTTTCTTAGCAGTCCATCGGCTTTGATACCATGTAAATGTGTTGACCTAAATATAATATATCTATATAAACAATGATACACACATTTGCAAAGAGAATTGAAAAAGAAGAAKAAGGAGAGAAAGAATGGAAAGAATTCTCATTAACCGTTATGAATAATGAATAATTCACACATGATATACTCTGTATAAATCAATGAGTTAGACTTGAGGTGAACCAAGTCACCATGGTGGTGGTGTAGAGTGATATGGACACACACCAATAGTTATGGGAGTGAAATTCCACCTATTCTAGTCTCTCATGCAGTTACGAGAGTGAATTGCCACCTAGTTGAGTTAACTAGTCAACTAGTCTTCAGTTAATTGATTGAACAGAAAGTAGTGAGGAGTTAACTCAAGGAATCAAGGCTAATGCACCACTTTGGTGATGATACTAAGGCAAGGTCGAATTATCATGGTGATGATCCCAATGCAACATCTAAACTCAACTGAACTAGTTAAACTAAAGTGTGAACTGAAAGAGAATATTCTCCAGGTGGAATATTCTCTCCTAAAATACAAAAGACTGGATAATGACTAATTATGACTAATGAACAAATAAAAACCTTAGGAAAAAGAAATCCTAGGTGTGTGTGAAGTAACTCCAACAATTATAATGAACCATGCTTCATTTTGGATAGAGTAATGTGAGGTTTCAACTGTCTTATTTATATTGTGATTATGTTAGCCTACATTATTCTTATTATTGGTTCATGGAGTCTTAACTAGGATGGGACTTCAGTATTTTTTCAAATTTAGGTCCTTGAGAACCATTAATTGTTTATGGATTTAGCACTTATAAATTTTTTCCGCCATAAGAGATTCATTAATGCGTAACATAAGTATTTATAATAACTTTAGAAAAAAGGAACTATTCTTACTTACATAGACTTACTTCACAATTTAAAAAGTAATTAATCAAATTAAATAAATTCATACACTTTGAAAATCAAAGACTTTGAAATTCATACATTCATCAACGTAGAATGCATAAACAATGATATTCATAAAAATGTTCCATGAAATATATATATATATATATATATATATATATATATATATATATATTCAACATTGTCTAAATTGTACATTTTTTACAATATGGAACATCATGCCCAATACACATAAAGGCAGCAAGTGCCCTAACATAAAAAAAAAGCCATATGGTGGCCTAGATACAAAATGGTAGTCATTGGTCACCCATTGACCACTTCCATCCTCGCCACCCTTAGGATAATATTGTAAATCGATCTTTCTTCTCTTGCTCGAAGAAGAACCTTGAGTGGTTTTGCACCTGGGTGTGGTTTGTTGCTCCGTAGACTGCACAAAGAAAAAACATTGTTACAAGTTTTTTTCCACAATCAATTAAAAGACTTAAAAACTGATACCTTGTAATTCAACATAAGACAACTCACCACATTTGGTACTGACAATTGTGAGGGTGTTACCCTCCTCCGAGACCCTAATCTCTTAGTGATGCCACCCTGTGTCAGCTACAAGGATCAAAGCATGAAATTTAAACAAATATCCATAAAATCAATTTCATTCATGATACATAAAAATTTATCATCAACACATTATCTCATCGTGAATATATTGGGCATCGATGGAGAGTCATTGGAAGGTGGAGCACTCAATTGTACAACCTGATCTGAGGTAGCATCTACTGTGGAAGCCTCAGTGGATGGCACAAATGGATATGGTGGTGGGGGAGGGTGTCATACGGGTGCATCCACTGTGGATGGAAGTGATGGAAGAGGTGGTGTGAATGGGTGTCTTGTGGGTGCATCCACTAAGGATGCATCGAATAAGAAATATATTGGGGGTGGGCGACGATGAACCCCCATAGGATGTACAAGCGATGGAATAATTCCTGGCTTGGAAATAGGTAACCCAAAATACATGGTCAACTACCCAAAAACTGAACTAGTATTGTAACTAATGAAAATATCAACAGCCTACATACATATTAATAATATTTTTATTAGTACCAAATAGTAAAATCCAACAACATATATACAACAAATTTGAGGTTTAAACAAGATTTAACTCAACACATGATAATTGTGAGGAAGGTGACTTGTCCATCCCAAGTGAACATTGCTCAGAATCGCTTGGTCCCACAATTTGTAGAAACACAAGAACATTATAAATTTGAGGATGAAAGAAAATAAAGAAATCACTATGGTGAATTTATCAAATGCAACACATACATGTGTATATAGAACAATGGAAGAGAAGGTTGCCTCTATCGATGTATCGGTGATGGAGATAGGCATTGATGCATATATATATGTAGAGTGTATGTTATTTAGGCGTAGCAACTGCAAAACATCATACAATAAAATATTGAAATAAAGACACATAATACTATATAAATATATAGCGATGAAGAACATAGAAATGGTTAAGATAGTAACCTCCTCCATGAAGCTATGTTGTTCATTGGTGTCCATAGGCCCATAGCATTTCATCCCACAACTTGAGCATCTATGAGGTTCACATGGACTAATTCTATGTCCATGTGCCCTCTCCTCCCTTCACTCTACTCTAGTGGTTGAAGGTTTGTCCCCTCTATCAATGTCACCGACAGACACCTCCTATCAAGATAATGTGATGCAGGAGCATCACCAACATCAAGCAAGCCACCGCAGAAGTGAAGGACAGCTGGACAAGCCAGCACAAGTTTTTTGAATTTCTCTTGGATTTGATGCACAAACATAAATGTGGCAATTTAATGAAGCACACTTGTATAATGTAACGGACCTTGAGCGGATTTCTCTCATCCTTAGTAGGTAGAAGGCATTTATGAAAGTTAATGTAAAGTAGATAGAATTAAATTCTAGATTAGACAGTTTCTAGAGCGCAAGAGGGAAATGGGATATAGACACCCTCATTGTATATTGTAACATTATTGAGCATAGAAGAGCATAGAAGAGAAGTAGAGAGCTGTGTAAGAACACCCATGTATAGATATTTGGATTAATAGAAAGAGGTTGATCCAAATTCATGGTTTCGTTTTTGTTCTCTATGTATGTATGTTGAATGTTATGCTCATGAATGTTTGCTTCCTGTTATACATTTGCTTTATATGCTGTGTATATGATTTCATGGTTTGATTTTGAAGTCTGAAGAGAAGAAGGAATGAGTTTCAATTGTTTCTCTATCTGAACAAGAGTTCCTGCAAGGAGTGCAGTCGAAGTGTCCGCAAGGAGTGCATTGACAAAGGGTTCAGATAGGTATCTTTTGCTCTCATTCCCCCATAAGTGCAGACAGGCACAGGAGCCGTGCAAGGAGTGCGCAGGGTGAGTGAAGTCTCAGGGTTGTAGACCTGAGTGAAGCATTTAAAGACTGTTGTTGCAGGTGTGCACAGAGTCGAAAAAATTCAGCACCAGGAAGTGTTGAAAGGTTGCCGCAAGGAGTGCGTGCAAGGGTTTTCCGAAAGTTCGAAGTTGGGGAAACTTCAGAAGAAATTGAAGTCTTCAAGGGACGTTGAAGGCAGGGGAAAAGACCAAGTGCTTTGAATTTTTTAAGAAGGTGTCGTAAGTTTGCACGCAGGTGGACGCGTTCCGTGGAGGAACACTTGGTCATTTGCAGAAATCGCCAAAGAAGGACAAACGGTCGGTATTCTTTAAGGAGGATTCACAACATCCCGTGAGCCATCAGATCTCGTGGAGAAGCAGGGGAGATACGGCAAAGTATTCCCTAAGGTTTCAAAACTCAGGAGGGGCAGGGCCATTGACTCGAGCCTAGAGGCCGTAGGATCTACATGTGGAATCCCACAATCACAGTTTCGTGGGTGAAATCCCGTGAACATTGCAACGGGAATCACGAAATCGTGAAACGCGATATCCCGACGACTAAGAGAACAGTGTGGGACCACAGGAGTTGGTGAGGTGGACAGGTGGCACACCATATCGGGGTTTCATGGTGAGAAGTCCTAAAACAATTGCATCAATATTCGCGATACTTTGAAGTCCGAAATGCCGATGGAGTGAAGGGCATTGAATAGTCAACTCGCGAGTGTGTATCGGAGTTTAGGCTAATCGGGATTCGAGAGTCGGGAAAGCAAGTTCCTTGACATCGCGAGTGTCGAATTCGCAATAGAGAAAGTCCTGAAAGGTAAAGGAAAGGTCAGTGTTGACTTGTATCGAGTTCTGAGGATTCGTGAAACCAACGCTCGACCACAGACCTTGTGAACTCGCAAAGTTCGATCTCCCGAGTGTAAAGAGGAGATCGTGTGAGAGTTGTTGTGGGTGCAGATTTCTCGATAGGGAAATAGAAGAATGTTTATAGTTCTTTGGGCCGTGTGAAGGAGAAGATCCTGAGCTGATGTGGACTTTCAACCTGCGGGTTGAGGGCATCGACATCAAGTGGTATCAGAGCACATAAAGGTTCTTTGCTTTCTATAGCAAAGAAGGGAAGAGAATTCATCATGCCACCGAGGAGAAGAGATAGAAAATCACCTGATCCAGAGGATAGGGAAATGTCGAGAAGAAGAGGCAAGTAGATGAAAGATCCGGTCATGGAGAGGGAGATGTGTGATATACGAGCCAAACTCGAAGACATGGAGACAGCGCAAAGGCATACAGTCAGTGCTGGGAATCTAAGTGATTCTGAAAGCGAAATTGAGGTTGAATGTGAAGAGTAAGTTGCAGTTGAAGATGCATCAAACGAGCATTTGATCAGAGCTATTGCCAGGATGGGTGCAAGAGAGAAAATGGACATTCCAATTTATGAGGGAAACTTGGATGCAGAGGAGCTTCTAGACTGGATTAGAGCTCTAGATACATACTTCCACTATGAAGATGTCGAAGCGGACAAGAAAGTCAAGCATGTTGTCACTAGATTGAAGGGACATGCAACATTGTGGTGGGATGAACTATAAGCTAATAGACGCTGCAAGGGCAAGCAGAAGAGCAAAATCCGGGATAGGATGATTGCGAAGATGAAGGAGAAATTCATCCCCAGAGATTATCAAATTACTTTGTTTAGGAGGATACAGAACCTGAGACAGAAGCTGATGACAGTAAAAGAATACACTGAGGAATTCTATAAGCTGAACATCAGGGCAGGTCATCGGGAGAGCAATGATGAGAAAGTTTCCAGATACATGAATGGACTGAGATATGATATCCAGGATGAGATGAGCATGGTAACCATCCAGACGGTGGAAGATGCTTATCAGATGGCTCTGAAAGAGGAAGAGAAGCTGAGCCGGAAGCAGTGTCAGAGAGGCCGAGGCAGAAGTCAACCCAGAGGAAAATTAGTTGCCCAAGACAAATATTAGAAGCCCAAGGAAGACTGGAAGAAACCTCAGATTCGAACTGAGAGAGGGGGAAGTTCACAGTGAGGGAAACATACTAAGCAGAGAGGAGATTATGCTGACAGCAACACTTTTCCTTGTACTAGAGGTAGAGGTAGAGGAAGAGGTGGAGTAATCACATGCTTCACATGTGGAAAGAATGGGCACAAGTCTTATGAGTGTCCAGATAAAAACAAGGAAATTGGAGAAAATCACATCGCCAAAGCACAAAGGTGGGATGTTGAGGTAGAAGATGTTGAAGGTGGAAGATCGCTAATGATGCGAAAAGCTCTTTTGACACCAGAGAAGTAGGTGGAGAGTTTAGTCCAAAGGACCATACTTTTCCGGACTGCTTGCAAGACCAAGGACAGGGTATGCAAGGTCATCGTAGACAATGGTAGCATGGACAATCTTGTTTCTACATAGATGGTAGAGAAGCTGGAGCTGGAGACGATTGATCATCTAAGCCCATACAGAATTTCGTGGCTACAGAAAGGACACCAGGTAACTGTCACTAAACAATGTTTAGTTGAATTCAAGAAAGGAGGATATAATGATAAGATATTATGTGATGTCATTCCTATGGATGTTTGTCATCTATTGTTGGGTAGACCATGGCAATATGACAGGAATGTGATTCATGATGGGAGAATGAACACATACACCCTGGAGAAGAATGGGAGGACTCACATGTTGCTTCCAATTAAGGATAAGGAGGTGAAGCCGAAAGTAAGCAACATTGTACTTCTCATGAGTGGGAAGGAACTTCTTATAGAGGTTAAGAAGAAGGAGGATCCAAAGTTCTTTGTGGTCAGGAAACTGAAGATTGTTTTGACCAGCACAAGAGTGGATGATTTACCAAAAGAAATTCAGGAACTGCTGGAAGAGTTCACTGATATAGTAGTGGACGAATTACCTCGTTCGTTGCCACCGATCAGAAGTGTGAGTCATCATATTGATCTCATACCCGGAGCCAGTTTTCCAAATAAAGCCACGTACAGATTGACGCTGCAGGAGAATGAAGAAGTTAAGAGGCAAGTCCAGGAGTTGTTGGACAAAGGTTTAGTCAGGGAGAGCTTGAGTCCGTGTGCTTTTCCAACAATACTCAGTTCGAAGAAAGATGGAGGCTAGAGGATGTGTACTGACTCGAGGGCGATTAATAAGATAACCATCAGGTACAGATTTCCATTGCCGAGGATGGATGATCTGATGGATTGCTTGAGTGGAGCAAAGTATTTTTCAAAGATTGATTTGAAAAACGGTTATCATCAAATTCGCATGAGAGAAGGTGATGAATGGAAGACATCATTCAAAACCAATGAAGGGTTGTATGAATGGATTGTTATGCCATTTGGCTTAACAAATGTGCCAAGTACCTTTATGAGGTTGATGAATCAAGTCCTGAAGGAGTTCATCAGGAAATTTGTCATCGTGTATTTGGATGACATACTGATTTACAGTAAATCAGCGGCAGAACATCTAAAGCATTTGGATACAGTGATGCAGAAACTACARCAGGAGAAGCTATTGATAAATATGGAGAAATCCTCATTTATGAAGACAGAGCTCATTTATTTGGGGTTTGTTATTTCGGCAGATGAGTTGAGGATGGATCCAGATAAGGTGGAAGTGATCAACAATTGGCCATCACCGAAGAATATCTTTGAGGTGAGAAGTTTTCACGGATTGGCTAGTTTCTACTGAAAGTTCATCAGGAATTTCAGTGGAATTAGTGCAAAAATGATGGATACAGTGAAGAAAAGACACAAGTCTTTTCACTGTACTGAAGAGGCTAAGAAAATTTTTAATCTGTTGAAGAGGAAGATTACAGAACAACCAGTTTTGGTGTTGCCGGATTTCCGAAAAACATTTCAGGTGAAATGCGATGCAAGCGGATTTGCAATCAGGGCAGTCTTGAGTCAGGAAGACAAGCCGATAGCATACTTCAGCGAGAAGCTGAATGAAGCGAAAGTGAAATACTCCATGTATGATAAGGAGTTTTATGCTATCATACACGCATTGAAGAAATGGAGACATTACTTGATTCCGAAAGAGTTTGTATTGTACAGTGATAATCATGCATTACAGTTTGTGACTCAACAGGAAAGGTTGAATTAGAGACATGTCAAATGGGTTGAGTATATGCAAAATTTCACTTTTGTGATTAAACATATTTCTGGTACTGCTAAAAAATTTGTTGATGCTTTGAGCAGGAAGTGTTTGTTGTTGCAGGAGTTTCAAGTCAAAACGTTGGGTTTTGATGATCTCAGGGACATGTATAGAGAAGATCAATATTTTAAAGAGGCGTATGAAGTAGCTGAGAATCCAGTTCTCAGAGACAGAAGCCAATGGATAGAATATATGATCCAGGAAGGATTGTTGTTCAAAGGTAATCAACTGTGTATTCCGAAATGCCCCACGAGGGAGAATCTATTAAAGGAGAAACACAGTGGTGGATTGGCAGGACATTTTGGTCATGATAAGACATTCACAAAGCTAAATGAATCATATTTTTTGCTGGGAATACGAGCAGACGTCAAGAGATTCATGGACAGATGGAGAATTTGCCAGCATTCAAAGGGGAGAAGGCAAAATGCGGGGTTTTATCAACCATTGCCCATACCAGAAAGGCCGTGGGATGAAATTAGCATGGATTTTGTATTGGGGTTGCCAAGAACACAAAGAGGTGTTGATTCAATTTTTGTAGTGGTGGATAGATTTTCCAAGATGGCACACTTCATTCCATGTCAGAAAACCAGTAACGCAACTCACATTGCGAACCTATTTTTCAAAGAGGTCATTCGACTTCATGGGTTGCCAAGAAGTATAGTTTCGGATCGAGATACGAAGTTCATAGGGAATTTTTTGAGGACCTTATGGAAGAAGCTGGGAACTAACTTGTTATTTAGTTCAGTGTATCATCCTCAAACTGATGGACAGAAAAAAGTAGTGAACAGAAGCCTGGGAGACTTGTTGAGAAGCTTGGTGACAGAACACCACAGCCAGTGGGACAATATATTGCCGCAGGCAAAGTTTGCGTATAACGACTCAGTTAATAGGAGCACAGGGCAAAGTCCATTTCAGGTTGTCTATGGCATGCAGCTGAGAGGAATTTCTGAATTGAGGGATTCAGAACAGACTGCAACTAGGAGCGCTAGTGCAGAAGAATTCGCAGAGGCGATGAAAGAACTTCATCGCCAGGTGAAGGAGCGATTGCGGAATTCAAGCCAGGAATATAAGCGTAGAGCAGATCAACACAGAAGACAACTTCAATTTGAGGTTGGTGACTTGATTCTGGCACATTTGAGGAAGGAAAGGTTCCCGAGAGGAACATATAACAAGCTGAAAATGAAGAAAATCAGACCATGTAGGGTCTTGAAGAAATTTGGGGCGAATGCTTATGAGATTGAATTATCCGATGGGATCAGAATTTCTCCAATATTCAATATCTTAGATTTGTACCCATATAAGGCTGAGGAAGCAGGAGTAGAAAATGAGCAGGTAGTGATTCAGTGGTGATGGTAGATGCCAGTTGCAGATAAGCCACAGATGGAATGCATAATGGAAAAAAGAGTGGGTAAGAAAACCAAGCGGAAAGAATACTTTGAGTATTTGGTCAAGTGGAAGGACCATCCAATTGAAGATGCCAGCTGGGAGAATGAAGTGGAGATACAGAAGCATGGACATACCGTGCGTGAGCTCATGGACAGGAACCCATGAAATTTTTTAAGCAAGGGAGTATGATGCAGGAGCATCACCAACATCAAGCGAGCCAGTGCGGAAGCGAAGGACAACTGGACAAGCTAGCACAATTTTTTTGAATTTCTCTTGGATTTCATGCGCAAACATAAATGTGGCAATTTAATGAAGAACACTTGTATAATGTAACGGACCTTGAGTGGATTTCTCTCATCCTTAGCAGGTAGAAGGCATTTATGAAAGTTAATGTAAAGTAGATAGAATTAAATTCTAGATTCGATAGTTTCTAGAGCGCAAGAGGGAAACAGGATATAGACACCCTCATTGTGTATTGTAACATTATTGAGCATAGAAGAGAAGCAGAGAGCTGTGTAAGAACACCCATGTACAGATATTTGGATTAATAGAAAGAGGTTGATTCAAATTCATGGTTTCGTTTTTGTTCTCTGTGTATGTATGTTGAATGTTATGCTCATGAATTTTTGCTTCCTGTTATACATTTTCTTTATATGTTGTGTATATGATTTCATGGTTTGAGTTTGAAGTCTGAAGAGAAGAAGGAATGATTTTCAATTGTTTCTCCATCTGAACAAGAGTTCCTGCAAGGAGTGCAGTAGAAGTGTCCTCAAGGAGTGCATTGACAAAGGGTTCAGATAGGTAGATTTTTCTCTCATTCCCCTAGAAGTGCAGACCGACACAGGAGCCATGCAAGGAGTGCACAGGGCAAGTGAAGTCTTAGGGTTGTGGACCTGAGTGAAGCATTTAAAGACTGTTGCTACAGGTGTGCACAGAGTCGAAGGAATTCAACACCAGGAAGTGTTGAAAGGTTGTTGCAAGGAGTGCGTGTAAGGGTTTTCCGAAAGTTCGAAGTTGGGGAAACTTCAGAAGAAATTGAAGTCTTCAAGGGACATTGAAGGCAGGGGAAAAGACCAAGTGCTTTGAAGTTTTTAAGAAGGTGTCATAAGTTTGTGCGCAGGTGGACGAGTTCCACGGAGGAACACTTGGTCATTTGTAGAAATCACCAAAGAAGGACGGACGGTCGGTATTCTCCGAGAAGGATTCGTGACATCCTGTGAGCCATCAGATCTCGCAGAGAAGCAGGGGAGATACGGCGAAGTATTCCCTAAGGTTTCAAAACTCAGGAGGGGCAAGACCATTGACTCGAGCCTAGAGGTCATAGGATCTACACGTGGAATCCCACAATCAGAGTTTCATGGGTGAAATCCCGTGAACATTGCAATGGGAATCGCGAAACGCGATATCCCAACAACTAAGAGAACAGTGTGGGACCACAGGAGTTGGTGAGGCGGACAGGTGGCACACCATATCGGGGTTTCGTGGCAAGAAGTCCCGAAACAATTGCATCAGGATTCGCGATACTATGAAGTCCGAAATGCCGATGGAGTGAAGGGCGTTGAATAGTCAACTCGCGAGCGTGTATTGGAGTTTCGGCTAATCGGGATTCGGGAGTCAGGAAAGCAAGTTCCTTGACATCGCGAGCGCCGAATTAGCGATAGAGAAAGTCCCGAAAGGTAAAGGAAAGGTCAGCGTTGACTTGTATCGGGTTTCGGGGATTCGTGAAACCAACGCTCGACCACAGACCTCGTGAACTCACGAAGTTTGATCTCCTAAGTGTAAAGAGGATATCGCGTGAGAGTTTTTGTGGGTGTATATTTCCCGATAGGGAAATAGAAGAACGTTTAGAGTTCTTCGGGCCGTGTGAAAGAGAAGATCCTGAGCTGACGTGGACTTTCGACCTGCGAGTTGAGGGAGTCGGCATCATAATGCAACAAAGATACTATGTTGCACTAGGCTATGAGTCAAGGATGATAGAGAAACATGTACCTACTATAAGCCCTCTGCAGCAGGAATATTTTGGGTAGGGGGGTTAGGCCTTCACCTGGGGGGACAATGACCTAACATGGGATCACACCTAACATGCTCTTGGTTGATCCATATTATTTTTGGCATGAAATGAGAGTGAATATATAATAAAGAAATGTACAGAGATATATTATATATCCAATAACATAACATAAATATATTAGAGATATAACCATAAACACAAAGATAGAGTAATACACAATTTCTATTAATGAGCGAAATGTACAAAACTATAGAAATACAAAGTGAAAGACTCACTAGAATGGTGGTAGCTTATCTGTAAGAAGAGATGTGATGGTTACACTCATTCACAAGAATATGATGATTGTTAAAATGAGGCTCCAAAAGGCCTTTTTAACATAAATAAAATCCAAAACCATACCACCGGAAGATGAAAATCCAACAATTTTGTGCACCTTGTTTTGGGTAGTTTGATGTATCAACTTCCCGAGGGCGTAACTTTGGCATATGATCTATGTTTGGGGTGCACAATAGAAATTTGGAAAGGTATCTATGAGGAGATTAATTCGGGGGGCTCAATCATATCCTTTGGCTATCATTGAGGTACCCGATCATTAAAAAATGTCGTATAGGCCCTCTAAATTCCCCCAAAATTTTAGGACCCAAAAAAATGATAAAAATAGTAAATTCCCAACAAAATATTTTGATCCAATTGGAATAGGTGGTTGGCCATCGATATCCACATGGATCAATCTTCCCTCCTTAGGAATCAATGGTCTCCATTGCATTGAGTTCTCGAGGGAGAGGGGAAATCGTTTGTTGAATCTGAATCTTGGTGAGTTTCTCGCCTTGTTGGAGAAGTTGCGCTACTTAACTTGTTGAAGACTATCATGAAGTTGTTGCTGGTGGGATTGAATCTGTTAAACAAACTTGTTTTATCTTGGCTTCATTGGGAAGTTTGTAGGTACCATTGTAGGTGAAAACACAATATCTTCTTTCTCTTTTTCAATTTGCTTCTGTTGTAAAGAAAGGTCACAGGCCAAGGTTGTAGTGCTTGCAGTGTCCTTTTGTTCAACTTTTGAATAGATTGTGAAGAGGATGAATTTTTCAATATGAGATATTACCTTGCATGATCCAGGGAATCAAATTTTGCTCAAAAAGTCAAAGTGTTCGGAATCACTTCAAATCGAACGAGAGTGTAGGCCTCATCGTTATGAACCCAACGCAACTCATTTGGGTTCAAACAGACGTCGGGAGCGAGAGATATCGCATTTTGTTCAAAATGACAAATAGGCAAAAAAAAAGGGGTGCTGACTGTACAGTCCGTACGGATGCTGACATGGCAGGCCATACGACACGTGGCAGGCAGTTATTTGGATAGTTGGCATGTGACATGGTATGTTTGCAGTGAACTGGATGACGACACGTGGCCCAGTCAATGGCCACCACATGTCATATATACATTGGTTTAAAATTATGTTGTTGGCCGAAGTCGACCCCGCGACCTCCGGGTAGGGGGGAGAGACTTGGGAAGAGCCGCCAACCGATGCGCCACTGGTTGTTCCTTGTTATATATGTGGAAAAATATTTATATATGTTTTAATATGTGTATATTTGGGGCACGATCGGGCTGGGGCTTAGCCCCAGCCCTTGGTCGCACATTGTGCTAACATATGACCCAATGCTATACCATTTGGTGCATGTGCACAGTTGTGTTTTGTTTTGGTTCCAACGGTTATACAAACGATTCTCCATTTGTCCTTTGACCATTGGCTTGTGGAATGGGAGCCTATGTTCATACTTGTGTGTGGTCACATGGGTCATACAACCTTGCCCTTGACGATTAGGGGCTAGGTGCACCCGTAACTTTCCTACAGTTTGCATGGTTCGTGCGGTTGTGTCTGGTGCTAATTTTTTACGCTTAAATATGCGTGTGGGCTAGGTTGATCCAACAAGGGTGCGTTGTGTATATGCAGAGACAACAAGTTTGAAGGGGGGACTTCCAGGAAGCCTATCTTCTTCAATTTTTGGCCAAACGAGGTGCCGAAAAAGCCCAACTAGGGGTTTTTGGATGTTCTGAAGCCATTGGAGAAGTCTATTTGGAATTTTGAGCATTTTAAAGCACATTTTTGAGCACTTTGAGCAAATAATACAAATGATCCATTGGAAGCTAGACTAGGAGATGTAGCCCAAGAGAGGGGTGAACTCCTTTATCATTTGTTGTGTTATGTGTTTTCTGTTCACTGTTTTTGCTGTTGTTTATATGCATCTTGAATGAGTAAATCCTATTAAATTTGTGTTGCAAAGTTGATCCATTTGCATTTTAACACATAAAATTTAACTTGAAAATATTTTCAAGAATACAAGTCTTCTTCATTTTTAGATCAAGTTGGTATCAGAGCATAGGTTTTTGAAGACTCGATTATTTGCAAGTGTTTTGTTTTCTGATGTTCACAAGGTTGAAACTCACAAGAGGAGAAGGTCAACTTGTAGAGCCAAGTTCTCATCCTTCAAGGAGGAAGCTTATATCATCACCTCTAGTTTCAAGGAGGCATTCACCAAGTATGGCTCATGAAGAGAGTCATGAACATGTTCCTGCAGAAGATGAAGATCTCAGAAAGGTTGTCATGGAAATGAGAGAGATGATGAAAATATTGATGGAAAGGAATACAAGGTTGCAAGGTGAAGGCTCCAACCCTTC